>VKHI01000208.1:0-35709 GCA_015145745.1 Poterioochromonas sp. DS
CCATCCGAGTCTCCAGCCTTCACAAGCACTGAACCTCCAAACTCGTTTCCAGAACCAGCGACCAGTGAAATGTCTCCTCCAGATCCAACACCATCTCTTGTCGAACCGGATACAATCGACACGGTACCCGCTCTCTTTTCTCCTTTCCCAGTTGAGATCTTAATAGATCCTGTTTGCTCTGCATCTGCGGTGGTAATTAGAACATTCCCTGACTCTGATATTCCCCTTCCTCCTCCTATTTGAACATCACCA
This sequence comes from Poterioochromonas sp. DS, assembly GCA_015145745.1. NCBI lineage: Eukaryota > Synurophyceae > Ochromonadales > Ochromonadaceae > Poterioochromonas > Poterioochromonas sp. DS. Next base: position 253 of record VKHI01000208.1, read on the forward strand.
CCCCGTGATTCAGAAGCTCCACCATGTATGACCATATCTCCCCCTTTTCCACCGTTTCCTGCCCCACTAGAGAAATGGAGACTCCCTCCGATTTCACCGAATCCGCTGGAGACAATGATGCTGCCACCAACACTTTTGTCAGATGAACCGGAAGAAAAAAGAATGCTGCCACCTCCACGAGTTGCGGACCCGACGATAAATTGTATATTACCCGAGTGATGACTCGAAGAACCTGAGTTTAAGAAAATACCTCCAGAAGAATCTTGAACACTGGACCCAGTTTCCAAAAGAATCATCGACTCATCAGCCGAAACAGAACCAGCTCGCAAATTCAATGAGGAGGCGGATTCCAAATTCATAAGACTACCCTGCGAACCACTTCCCGTAGCAAGGATCACAGCACCGCCAACATTTCCATCACCAGCAGCAAGATTCAAATCACCTCCAACACCAAAATCAGAGTCGCCAGCACTAATATCAATTGAGCCTGCCATTCCATTTAAGGCACGACCAACAGACAGTGAGATATTGCCAGATTCGGCCATCTGCGAGATGCCTGTCGATATCGAAATAGAGCCAGAGCGCGAAAATGAATCGGAAGTTGCTAAATTTACTGCACCAGAACCAGCAGATCTACTTGAGCCAGAAAGAATCGAAACCTCTCCACTGCTTCCTGAATTTGAGGAAGCAGAAATCAGACGGACATTGCCACCCATACCCAAGTTACTAGAACCACTACGAAGTGTCACATGTCCTCCTTCATCTAATCCAAAACCGGATGAAATTTCCACACCTCCTCCGACAGCGTTCGAACTCGAAGAGCCTGCGAAAAGTAGCAAATTGCCGCCATCATCACGATCACCGTTTCCTGAACCCACTGAAATAGATCCACCCTTAACACCATCACCAGCACGCAGCTTCACATTTCCACCAGCGGCTCGAACAGAATTGCCTGAAAAGATTGCAATATTCGAAGGAGATGCATTTGAACTTCCACCTTGGAGCAGAATATCTCCAGCTTCTGCTTCTGCCGAAGACCCTGTCCTCAACGAAATACCACCTGAAACATTCTCAGTATCCGCCGTTTGCAGAATGAAGTCGCCACTAACTCCGTCAATCTGTCTGGATGTCTTGAGAACAAGATACTTCGAACTATCTGCTGACAATAATCCACTGGAGTAGATCTGAATATTTCCGCCTGTGCCTCCAACTCCGGTTTCTAAGGTTATGTCACCAGTCAGACCGGAGTCGGAACTTCCAGTTGATAATTCGATACTTCCGGTTGATCCATCGTGGGAAAGGCCGGTGCGAATAAAGATCGATCCTGAGCGTCCTCTGTCAACATGACCAGACTGGAGCAACAAATCGCCGGAAGCGTCAGAAATATCTCTGTTGGAAGATCCAAAAGTCGAGATAGTCACCGCTCCGCCATTCCCGCCACTGATTGAAAGAGAACCACCAACACCAAGTTCTGATTCCCCTGCAACTAAATCAACTTTGCCCCCATCGACAGCAGAAATCAACACATCACCACCATTTCCAACAGATGCAGAACTACCTGCAGTAACCGCCACGGATCCGCCTTTACCAAAGCTTTCACCAGAACCGGCTCCCAAAATAATGTCTCCACCATCATCCCGTAGCCCTTCACCTCCAAAAATAGAAATAGAGCCTCCACTGCTTCCAACTCCTGCCTCTAAAAGAATATCACCGCCTTTACTCTGATCGGCTAGTCTATTCGATTTCGAACTCGAATCACCCGCTTTGAAATATAAGTGAGCACCAAAGTCCGAATTAGACCTGCCAGCGAGCAAAGAAATTCCACCCGCAGCGTCAGATTGAGAATCACCAGTAGAAATCTTGATTGCTGCTCCAGGTACGAGAGTATCAGCGGAAATTGTACTCAATGAAAGAACTGGTGGAGTAAAAGAGCTTGAAGAAATTGATGAATCAACTGTCAAGGCTAAAGTACCACTCGAACTAAAATCAATCAAACCAGGCTGCTTGTCAACATTCCGAGATGAAAGGGATACAAGTCCAGCACCAGAAACAAAAATATTACCAAGAGAGTCAGCAGTAGTGATCGCAATATCACCAGAACCATCCTTGGTGTTCCTGGTCGCGAGTTCAATATTTCCCGGTGAGGAATTAATCGATACCGAATCGCCTGCAACTAATACAGCCCCTGATTTTCCGAAAGCAGAGGTTCCAGCCTCTAAACTAAGCGTGCCACCCTGCTGCTGATCAAGGGAAGAACCTCCAGATAAAGAAACTTTTCCACCTGGGCCAGCCACAGCATCTCCGCCATGTACTTGAAAGGAAGCTAAACCGTCATCACGGGAATTCGAAACACCAACAGCAAACTCCAGGGATCCAGCCGAATCAACTTGACCATCGCCAGTTCGAAAAGTGACACCACCACCCACCAGCCCGGCGCCACTCGTAAAGGATATGTCTCCACCTTTTACTTCACCATCTCCAGCGGAAAATGATACAGATCCACCATGATTCGAACTTGATCCAGCAGAAACGGAAATCGCCCCGACATCGTTTTCCGCAAAACCAGTCGCAATCAAGATGTTTCCAGAAGAAGATTCAAACGTCTCTGTTTTGAAAATAAGATTTGAGTCACCATATCCACTTGAGACAGTCTCAAACACCATCGGACCACCACTACTAAACGAGATAGAACCTGAATTTCCAGTTGTTGTGTGTGTTGTGACAGTGATAGAACCTTGTTCAACTTCGCTAGCACCTACTGTTAGGTCAATTGATCCACTTGTACCTTTACCATTTACGGATCCTGTACGAATCAACACAGAGCCTGAACGTTGCTCGGTCGAAGAAGATTCAATAACAATATCACCAGAACGAACACCATGTGTGTCAAGGTCTACTCCACCGCCGGAATTAATCAATATGCGACCACCGCCGAAAGCAGTGGATCCGCCACTCTTAATTTCGACGAGACCACTGTTAGGATTCTCATCCCATCCAGCGGACAAACGAACGGAGGAATTAAGGGTTAAAGTAGACGATGGAAAACCATAACTGTTGAAAGCACTGAGCTCGATGGCCCCTCCATGTACTGACACCGAACCGGAAATGTTATCCGAAACAGAACCTCCATCAATCAGAACATTTGCCCCATTTTCAGAAGTTGCACTCAACAAGGTTATTGAAGAATCACCAAGTCCGCTTTGCATCACTATATTTCCAGCCTTCGTTCGACCAGTTCCAGAAACGAGACGTATATCTCCTCCGTCACGTGAGCCGCTACTTCCTGACACAATAGATATCGATCCACCACGACCCAATTGAGAACCCCCTGACGAGAGGCTAATAGAGCCTCCAGGGAGAAGATCTTGCATAGGAGTGGCTATATAGACTGAAGAGCCCTCAACACCCACCGATCCTGTTAAAGTAGAAGGATCAGCAGATTTACCTGATAAGATTTGAACAGATCCTCCCGATTCGCCATCACCGGCCGAAAGAGAAATGTCAGAACCAAAACCCTTAGAAGAGTCGCCACCAAGAAATTTAATGTCCCCAGCATCCTCCGTACTGGTAGATGCAGTCATGAACTCAATGCTGCCGCTTCGGCCATTTCTTTCAATTGTTTTGATCGAAAAATGTGAAGAGCTGAATCGAACTTGACCCGAAGATGAAAAGTCAATTAACGAATTGGATTCTTCAGGTTGATGCACAGAAAGAGAAATTTGTGTAGGAGAAAACCGCATTTGACTTGCGCCATCTCCCGTTTGAATGAGAACGGTCCCTGGTTCTGATAGCGAGTCACCAGATGCTACAATAACCTTTCCACCCTCACGAGTTCCATGACCAGCAGAGAGGGTGACATCACCCCCAGAACTTCCACTTCCAGCCATAAGAAAAATAGACCCACCCGTAGCTGAATCTGCGGACACATCTGCTGCTTTCAGTAGAATCGATCCGGGTGTGGAGGAAGAAGAGCCGGTCTGGAACAGAATATTTCCAGAGGATTCTTTAGCTTCCCCTGTCGTTAAAACGACATTTCCAGAGACGCCACGAAAAGATTCCCCAGTAGAAATTGCAATGGAGCTGCTGCCATCGACACGAGAGGAGGAAGCAACTGCGATAGAACCTTGCCCTGACAGAAGCATTTCTCCTCCTCCATCTTCATTTTCAAAACTGACACCACTTTGAAGGGTCAAGGTGCCACCTTCAGAACCTCCACTTCCGGCTCTAATGGAAACATCACCACCACTTCCACCAGATTGGCCTGCGACTAACTGAATCGAACCAGAATCGAACTTGTTACTGTCGCCTGTCTTGATAAGTATATCACCAGATTTGGCATTATTAGACTGTGTAAACAAAACAATTGAACCAGATGTAAATTGGTTACTAGAGCCTGCTTCGATCACTACATCACCACCTTTAGTGAGACCACTACCACCAGAGATCGACACATCTCCTCCCTCTATACCCGCTCCGCCCTGAATAGAGAAGAAACCTGATGCTCCATTTGAGTTGAAGGCACTTCCACCAGAAATTATAACAGCACCAGCAGAAGATGAAGGTCCGAACGCGTCACCGCCAAGAATATCAACATCTCCGCCAGAAACTTCATTTGCACCAGCACGTATCGAAATCTTACCTCCAGTTAAACCACTACCTGCAAGCATGTCAATACTTCCTCCTTCCTCTAAACTATCGCCGCTTCGGAAAAGGATATCGCCTGACCTGTCAGAGGAGCTGCCAGTGCTGAAGATTACACTTCCAGAAGAAACAGTCCCCGCACCAGTGATAAACGAAATATCACCGGATTCGTTGTCGGACGAGTCAGTGCTGAGTAGAATAGAGCCTGGCGCTGTGCGTGAAGATTTGGCTTGAATGGATATATCTCCGAAAGATGTCAAGGAAATTTCTCCTTTGCTATCAAAATTAGAAGCACCAGCCGCCACTACCTTGACGGAGCCGCTCGAATCGCCATTACCACTGGAAATAAGTACTGAACCAGCATTTTTGGCACTGCCAGACTTAATTTCAACGGTTCCACTGATACTGTTGACAGAATCTCCACTACTGACGGTTATAGCACCAGAAGTCGAGGTTGTGGAAGATCCAGTTGCGATATAAACTGAACCACTTCCCTCACTACCTGAACCAGAAACTAATTTCAAATTACCACCGTAACTGTTAAGACCGAAACCAGCCTGAATCGTAACGGAACCACCTGAACCTCCAAAAGCACTTCCGGCATCGATTTGAACATTTCCACCAGTTGCGCCACTCCCTGCGACAATCCAAACACGACCACCTAAATCGCCGGCTGCTTCTCCCGCTTCAACATGGATATCTCCACCACTTTCAGATTTGCTGCTACCAGCGCGAAGGTTCAAATCTCCTCCAGGTAGAAAGTCAGAAGATCCAGCCTCAAAAAGTAACTTTCCTTGATCCGACATGGTGCTGAATATAATATCACCGCCACTAATTTTATTACTCATCGACATTCCAGCCCGTAAATTGATACTACCGACTGCTCCGTCTCGGGAGTGTGCAGTCGTAAGTTGAATTCCACCGGAAACTTCAGGAATCTGGCCAGTTGAAGAGGTGCTCAGAGAAACAGAGCCAGACGATTTTATTGCAACACCATTATCGACAGCGCCAGAAGTACTCTCAAGACGGACAATGCCAGCAGATGAGATCGTAATCGCCCCTTCTTCTTCATCGTTGAAGTTAGAATTGCGGAGAAGAATGTTTCCCCCAGCTCCCATAGAAGATGTCGACAAGGTTATGGAGCCAGACACACCATCCTTGTCATAAGATTCACTAGTAACTAAGGAAATGGATCCTGTCCTCGAAGAGCTCAAACCTGTTGCTAATGAAATATCTCCGCTAGAACCAGAGGAGGAAGAACTCGACGAAATATGGACGGAACCGGATATCTTGCCTTTTTCTGATCCAGTTTGCAGAAGTATATTTCCGTCATACATGCGTAGAGAAGCCGAAGGGAGTCCACCAGAATTTCCTACCACTATCTCCCCGCTGTTTTGTGTGGGTGAAATTCCAGAGGAAATCAGTATTTTCCCAGGGTTCGAACCATCTCCAGAACGAATGAATACAGAACCACCATTTCCATCTGAATCCGAAGAACCAGCGATCAAGTCGAGATTTCCTCCATTATAACCGTTTCCAGCGTGTAACGAGATTCCTTGATCAGATTGAACACTACTAGAGGTATCCGGAATAGAAAATATAATAGAAGAACCTCTACTACTCATCCCTGTAGAAATCAAAATACTTCCGCTTGTCGACTCAATAGAATCACCAGTAGAGACCACGATATCGCCAGAATCACCGTTCATTGAATTGCCGGTTTGAAGAGAGATCGAGTTAGAATGCATATCGCGGGCAGAGAAATCACGATCAATCGTACGGAAAGATAATGCATTTGACGCAGCCATCTCAATGGTGCCGGCACCAGTTTCTTCCGTAGCAGTGAAGCGAAGACTGCCGTCAGTGTCTAGCAAAATTTGAGAACTCCCAGAGCTCAAGTCAATTGCACCAGGAGAAACTGCGGAAGCACCGGTCGAAAACATAATGTTCCCGGATGCAGAGTTCGAACTTTGGCTTTCTGTAGAAATAAGAATCGACCCAGCACCAACTTTCAAGCTACCTCCACCGGAATTCTCTGAATTACCTGAACTGAAAACAACATCACCACCATTACCATTCAAACTATCACTGCCTGCAACGATGATTTTCCCACTTACTGAAGCCGAAGCACTCGCACCGATAACAATCGATCCAGCAGTTGGACCAGATCCACTTAAAAGGGAGATATCTCCTCCAACCTTAGAGGAACTGCTCGCTGCAATGAGCTCAATGGAACCATGCTTATCACCATTACCACCTCTCAACTCCACAGTTCCTCCAAAGCCATTTCTAGAAGACCCAGCTGAAAAGATGATATCACCGGCGCGTGAATCTCCAGTAACAGACCCAGTTCCAACGAAAACATTTCCACTCCTTCCAGATCTTGCATCACCACTCGAGACGGCGATGGATCCGGTGCTACCATCAATACTGGAACCTGACGAAATCTGAAGATCGCCAGAATTACCCTGCAAGGTTGAGCGACTTTGAACAATGAATTGGCCTTGAGACTGCATCATAATGCTTGGAATCGGATCGGACGTACCCGGGAACGCGAATCCAGAGGAAATTTGAATGAGTCCTGATTTCGCACCAGATCCACTGAGAATTTGGATACCTCCACCTTTCCCTTCTTTTCCATTTTGCATTGAATGGCCAGCCTCGAAGGAGATAGATCCAGCAACTCCTTTTGCTGAAGAGCCAGTACGAACTGAAATGGAACCAGTACCACTATCATCAGAGCTTGAGGATCCAATCAAAATTGAACCACTATTATTCTCAACGCTTGCTGATCCTGCTGCTATTTCGATTCTCCCAGAATTCGACGAAGCGGAGTACCCGCTTCGAAGAACAACGTCTCCGCCGTAATCCGAGTTACTCGCACCAGCGGTTAAACTGACACTTCCAGCAACCCCAACGTTACTCATTCCACCATTTAATGTGATTGAGCCAGATTGACCTTGCTTCAACGAGTCCCCTGACGACAAAAAGATAGAACCACCATTACCAGTTGAGCCACTTGATGCTTTAATTTGGACATCACCGCCTTGATTTCCGCGACCAGAAGTAAGAACCAAATCACCTCCTTTCGCAGCCATGTGACTCGAAGTTACATCACCAGCTCGCAGAAGAACCGAGGCTCCATCTGTAGACCCTGAGACTCCTGCAGTGAGCATAATATCTCCAGCTTGAAATTTTGTATCACCTGAGGCAACAACAATCATTCCTGAATCACCCACCGAGTTGGAAAAAGTGGAAAAAGTAAGCGAATTTTCTCTGATACTCTGATCACTCCCAGCAGAAATAGATAATGGACCATTAACAGCCTCCAATCCCACAAATCCTCCTGTTTCCGAAGAATCATGAGTACTTAGACCGCTCGAAATAAAAACAGATCCCGCAATATCACCATTCCCACTTTGAAGTGAAATGGATCCACTTCGCACTTTTCCAGCACCTGTTCTAATCGAAATATCGCCAGCTGCACCATTACGGGCAGTCCCAGTCGCAAAAGAGAGAGATGATGAGTCTCCCCCATCAACACTTTCCGTATAAATCTTAACAGCACCGTTGCTATCGGATGGCGAGGATGATTGCGATAAAATACTTAAACTACCTCCACTGTTCGCACCGATACCACTGCGAATAAGTATGGAGCCCGAAGGACCTCGCTCACTCTTTCCTGTCGATAAAATGACAGAACCTCCTTCCCCTGCACTAGAATCGCCTGCAATAAGCTGTACATCACCTCCAAATCCAGTCACTTTAGATTGACCGCCTTTAACAGTGACGGACCCTCCCAATGATGCACCGAAACCTCCCTCTAAGTTAACAGTACCGCCATGGATCTCACCATTGCCAGATTTAATATCCAGGTTTCCACCAACTCCATGGACTCCTTTTCCTGATGCAACCAGGACACTGCCACCCTCCGTTCCAGAACCAGCTTGAAGGTTGATATCTCCACCTGGCCCAAGCGAGTTAACACTACCAGACAAAAACACTGGAGTCCCAGTCGACTTCAAAGATGTTCCACCGGAAACCGTAATAGAACCTGTGCTAGAATCACTACTTCCTGTAGAAAGAAGAACATTACCATTATCTGCCACTAAAGATAAAGATCCACTAGATCCAGATATTGAAGAAGATCGGATTTCAGTAGAGCCGGCAGCCTCAAGTAAGATATTGGAATTTTTCGATGAATCTAATAAATTCGATGGTGCGCTAAAGATCATTTTTCCACCAGTAGATCCGAATCCGGTACTGATCAACATACTACCAGAAGTTCCAGACGAAGATGTCCCTGTTTGTAAAATAATGTCACCAGAAGAGACACTTGCAGAGCCTGTGGAGAAGAGAAGGGAACCGGAAGAACCTAAAACAGAGGATCCCGACGATAAAGTCACATTTCCAGAGAAAACGGATGGAGCGGAAAGCAAATCAATCGAGCCTGAGACAGATTCCGAATGACCACTGAAGAGCTGCAGAGAACCACCAAAAGAAGAGGAAGAATCACCAGCCACGAAAGATATAGAACTGCCAGAAGAGGCACGAGAAACACCTCCATGAACTTGGATAGAAGAGCGGGAAGATCCAGAAGACGAAGATTGAAGCAATATACGGGAATCGTCAAAGGATTTGGAGGAAGCAGAAATATAGACCGAGCCATGCAAATCGTTATTTTCGGATACACCTCCTTGGATACGCACATTTCCCCCTCTTTCTGTTGTGGACAGGCCACCTTGTACCTCGATGTCACCACCTACAGCACCAATACCTCCACGTAAATGAACATTTCCTCCATCTCCTAGCAACTTCCCGTCTCTCCCCTCTGCAAAAGCGTTTCCACCCAAGAGATTTACATCTCCACCTGTGATTCCATCCCCTGCGCGGAGCTTTACCAACCCTCCGGACCCTTCTTTGCTTTCTCTTCCAACCAAGAGGACTTGGCTACCTGCTTCCTGCATTGGTATCACACTACCAAGCTTGATGTCTTTCCCTTCTACAACAAGATTTCCACCACTAATGAGTTCAATGTTACCTCCTTTAACCCCGTCTCCAGATTCAATCAACACCGCACCACCAGTGGTCTTCGTGCCTCCAACGAGCGAAATTCGTCCACCAGTAGATTTTTCTCCTCCTCCAACCTCCAAGTTAATCGAACCTGTTACTTCCTTTCCGTGTCCTGTGGAAATAAGTATACTACCAGACTTTTGACTTGACGCTGTCTCTATCATGATATCACCACTCTCTTCCACATCTCGACTCTTTCCACTGCGAATTGAAATACTTCCTGATTTAGTCAAGGCGGAATCTCCACCAAATATTTCAACCGACCCACCCTCCAAATTGTCTCCATGTGAAGTCCCTCCTTCAAGTCTCACTGTACCACTCTCAACACCTGCTCCAGCGAGGAGGAAGACTTCTCCACCTCGAACATCACCGGATCCTGCCTCCAAAACTATGGAACCACCAATCGCACCGGAGTTCCCGCCTGATAATTTAATGCTCCCGTCTTCCGTTTCACCCAATATCAAAGTGCTACCAAAACTATTTAGTCCTGAAGCCCCGCTGGAAAAGTAAACTGATCCTCCTTTTCCGATCAAATCTCCACTGGAGCCTTTCGTACTCTCTCCAGTGTTTAGAACGATCGATCCACTTCCCATTGCGCCATCGAGAGTCGTGACTTTTATATCACCAGATGTTTCAACTCCCTTGGAGCTGGTAATTGAGACTGCCTCTCCAGACGAACTCATATCCAGCGAGCTACCACCCAGTATTACAACCCCTCCAGCCGGACCAGACTCACTATCGCCTGCTTTTAATATGACGCTACCTGATCCGCTTCGACTGTTCCCAGTCACGATTTCAATCGTCCCAGAGCTTGATTTCTCAGAATCACCTGTGACTATCATAATATTTCCAGAAGCATTTGAACTCGTTCCGCTACTAACTGAGACAGAGCCATCATCAACATTGTAAGAAAATCTGTCAGTGTGAGATTGGAAAGCACTCAGCAGATCGACTAAGAGTCCATTATAATCGACTGAGAACTTCTCTTCTGACATTCTCACAGTGTGTTCCGGAAAGAGGTTTACAATATCGGAAGACAATTTTCTAATCTTTCTCTCAGTTCCCTCAACGAAGACCTCAACCTGCTTGATTCGTCGCAGAAGATCGTTACGATCCGTAAATTTCATACCCTCTTTCGAATAATTATGACTGACGACTATCCTTTGTGCTTGCAAGGCTCCGGTAAGATTGATTACTGACTCTCCTTTTGCATCAGATTTGATAGAGAAAGACGGTTGGAGTTGGCTGGAAAGAATTGAAAAATTTCTCGAGTCAAATTCAATTACATCATTTGCCTCAATTTTAAATTCATTGTCAGAGAGCTTTATACTCGATGAGTCACTTTTGATTTCGATGAATCCACCGGTAGTCCCCTCACCGGAAGTTACAGTTACTGATCCGGCAATTTGCGAGTCGAGAGCAGAAGAACCAGCAGAAATCAGGACATCTCCACCCACAGTAGATCCAGAACCAGCGCGGATGGTTATATCGCCTCCGCCTTGCCTCGAATCACCACCCTGTATTGTAATGTCCCCCGCAATAGTATTCGAATTTCCGGTTTGAATTACAACAGGCGCAGAGGGTTCAGTTGAAAGTCCAGTGGTCGAAAGACTAATAAGACCTTTACTACTTAAAAGAATTCCACCGTTTCCAAAAGGAGAGTCTCCATCAGTGCTTATCACAATGGACCCTGATGAATCTCCGACTCCTTTTCCTGAACTTAAGATAACATCAGCACCTGTTCCGCCAACAATTGAAATTGAGCCACCTTGTTGCGAGGATGAGGAGCCACCCTGAATATTTAAACTGCCACCGTTCTCTCCAGCTGAATTACCAGCTGAGATAGTAACATCGCCGGAATTCTCACTCGATTCTCCAGTTCCGATAAGAATTGAACCTGATGGCAATAATTCGGAGGATGTCATTAAACGGACATCTCCAGAAATCGACAAAAGTTCTAGACTGGAGGAACTCTCGATTTTCATGGAAGATTGGTCACTGCCAAGGGCAGGAAAGATTGGTGTCGAAGTTAAGTAAAGACCCCCTAATCCCGTCCCAAAGCCACTAGTCAAAAAGATTGAACCACCACGATTTACTGGAGAGCTTCCAGTCGTCATAATTAAATCTCCAACAAGTGAAGCATCACCTGTTGAAATTGTTACATCACCACTCTTCTCAGCTCCTGCATTACTGCTAATGAGTATATTCCCTGAGGCGAAATGACTCGACCCTGACTGTAACTGGATTATCCCAGACGCGGAAAGACTGCTACCACCGCTCATTATTTCAATCTGTCCAGCTGTTGACGAGGAATCACCAGCAACAATACTAATACTTCCACCAGATGCTGAGTTACTTCCACTCCCAGCGTTCAACGAAATACTGCCACCGTCTAAGGTGCTATCCCCACCGGAAATATTGACGTCTCCTGCTCGATTCAACCCGCTTCCACCAGATATAAAGATATTTCCACTATCAGTGCCGCCTCCCGAGGCAACCACAACCGAACCACCGAATTTCGCGTGTCCAGCAACAACAGTCACATCACCACCGAAATCTTCTGATCCTTTGCGCCCCCCGACAAGAGATATCGCCCCACCGGCTATTGAAACTTCACCATCCAAATCCGAGGAAATCTTCACAGATCCACTAGACATAGAAGAACTTCCTGAATGAATGGATATTGAACTTGAGTCTTGATTCGGAAGAGTTTGAGTTGTTATAGAGACACCGGCACCAGTAAATACGATACCAGCGTCTCGATTCGGAGTCGAAAGACTCTCTGACACTAACACAATGCCTCCGCCACGGCTGGAGAAACTAATTCTCCCGCCATTTTCAAGATCACTCTCACTGACACCTGTAGCGACCTTGATATTACCAGACTTCCCAAATTTTGAACTGCCAGCGGAGATTAAAATGTCACCACTCACAGATGGAGAGGCTTCCGTCAGCAAAGATATCGAACCAGAGGTGAGTTCTCCCTTACCAGTACTGATTTGAACGAGGCTACCTTCATCTGCTATTCCCGAAGAAATTTCCACACCACCTCCTCTACCACCACCGATGGTCGACCCTCCAATCAAATTAACAGACCCACTTTGCCCATCAACTGCAGAGCCAGAAAGGACCTCCACAGATCCTGCGGAACGCCCTGAACCTGCAGTTGCGATGATTGAACCCCCTGAATCCTTCACACCGTTTCCTGCCTTGAAAATAAGAGAACCTCCAGCAGATCCCTCCCCACTGGCGATCATCACGCTGCCTCCCTTCGCTTTATCAGCGATAGAATCCCCAGCCTGTATTAAAATCATTCCCCCATTTTGGGTCTTTGAGTTACCCGAAATCATACTAATCGATCCGCCTTTCTCCTCACTTGCACCAGCATTTAAGATGATAGATCCAGATTGAAGATTACTTGTTCCAGTTGATAATAGGACATCACTGCTCTTTTCAAACTCCTTTGAAAATGTTGAAAATTCGAGACGGTCAAAGCTCGAGAGAACAACATTGTTATCAACTTCAAATCCAGAATGAAGTAATAAGCTTCCAGAAGTCAGTTCTAAACCAGCACCATGACCCTCGCGAATTCGTACATCACCACTCACGCTTCCAGTGCCACTTGAAATAGTCACAGACCCGCTCGCTTCGGAAGAAGATTGAGAAGATATTAAAATATTTCCACCATTTACGGCTTTCATCAGAACATCACCACCAGCTTCATCGCCGACTGAAGTAGCACCAGCCAGATCCACATCACCTCGTCGACCTAAAACCAAATGGCTATCACCGCCACCAGTCAAAGACACAATCCCACTGACTGCAGAATCTGAGCTACCAGCGTTCAAAAAGATATTACCACCCTCAGACACGCCTTTGCCAGCACGTAAATAAACGGAGCCACTAGAGAGTCCATCTTCGCCAGATTTCATGATAACATTACCTCCATCTCGAGTATCTGTACTACCTCCCGCAGAAATAAGAATATCGCCGCCCGAGTGTTGACCGACTCCTGTACGCATGGAAATGGATCCAGAATTTGCAGTTTTAGAGTTACCAGTTCCAACAATAATCTCACCAGATGGAGAGTCGAGAGAAGACTCGGTGGACAGTAAGATAGCAGCTTGAGAAGATGAAGAAGTGCCTAAATTGCTTCTCGCCTGCAATTCTATGTTAGATGAACTAATAGCCAATCCAACTAGATCAGTATCAGAGGAAGCCCCGCTGTTTGTAGTGGAGAAAAAAATAGAGCCAGTTTTGCTCCCCACTCCAGTTTCGATGAAGATATTACCTGAGCGATCACTCTTCGATTCTCCGGTCTTTAGAAGAATATCACCAGAAAACCCATCAATGGACTTCCCAGATTCGATGATAATATCACCAGACGATCGTCCGGATTCAGTCTGCAATAGTAAAGTACCAGAAGCTGAAAGAAAACTGGAACCTGTAGAAAGAACGAAATGCCCACCAATACTTTCAAGCGAACCACCTCCAGCTAACGTGGTTGAGCCACCAGAAGAAGTTAGTGAGTTTCCAGCTGAAATCTCAATCCCTCCACCTGTAGCACCGGATCCTGACGAGACGAATACTGAACCACCGGTTGAATCGATCATTTCGGCACTCCCAGCTTGGAGTAGGATATTACCACCATCTCCAACAAATCCGTCACCAGAAAAAAATTCTAGATCTCCTCCTTTCGCACCAGCTCCTGAAGAAATAACGAGATTTCCACCACTGGAGCCGACTTCCATCGAGGCATCACCAGTCCCAACGAAAACTTCAGATCCTTTACTTTGTGTATCACCAGAAATTATCTTTATGGAGCCAGTTTGGTGGTCACCTGCACCTGTCTGTAAGAGAATGCTTCCGGATTGGTATGAAGAATCTCCAGACGAAAGTTTTAACTGTCCCGCTTCTTCTTCATTACCTGTGGCCGAGATATGCACCATCTTCGCTGAATCAAGATGGATAGATCCACCCTTCTGGGAGAGACCTGTCGCAATGACTATATCCGATGATTCTGCACCGGATCCAGTGTTGAAGCGGATATCTCCACTCTTGCCTTTCGAGGATCCAGTAATTACAGTAACATCTCCGCTTCCTAAGCCCGAAGATCCTGTAGATAGCACAATAGAACCAGACTGAGAGGAAATACTACTCCCTGACAAAATTTCAATATTTCCAGAAGAGCTTGTAGAGGAAAGAGTGGAAATTTTTGTCTCTTTCCCGCTAATGAAGATCTCACCACCTTGATCGTAAGGCGAATCACCGCTCAAAATCCGAACACTTCCTCCTCGACCTTTTCCTTCAGATCCACCCGCTTGTAAAAGCACGTCACCTGCATCATATTGGGCAGTGCCAACTTTAATGTCAATGCCACCAACAAAGGCGCTTTCATCAGAGCCAGTCTGCAATTTAATCGAGCCGGACATGCCATCTGAAGATGGCTGTGTAATTAACTCAATATTACCAGCGTCCTCTACAGAGCCACTTCGAAAGATCATTCCAACACCTTGAGATTTGTCATTCGTTCCAAGAATTATGGCGGCACTATCTGCGGATGATGAACCTATAAAGATTTGTCCACCATCTTTACCAGAGGAAGACTCAATGAAGATAGCCCCTGATGGTCCTGCGGTGCTTGTTGAAATTAACACGTCACCACTTCTTCCATCCACATCCTGTGTTTGAAGTCGAAGAAATTCGCCTCCAAACACTTCGGTTTTACCAGGCGTAGCAACTTGAAGATTGCCACCTGAGACGAGGTTAAGATCTCCACCGCCTCCCTCAACAGAAGAGCCAGAAATAAGAAATATTGACCCTCCTTTACCGTGCAGAGTATTACCACTGGAAACAAGAACAGAACCGGACAGAGTTGTTCCATCACCAGTTTTGAGGAATAAATCACCGCTTACTCTAGCATTCCCAGTATCAATCGAAATGCTGCCACTCGACCCAGAGTTGGCTGAGCCTGACTGAAAGGAAATACGACCAGATGTCATGGATGAAGTTGAACGAAGTACAAGAGAAGGGGAATTAGAATCACGGAACTCGGAACCAACAGATTCGATCAAAAGCGAAGATTTCCCGTCAGGAGTTTCTGACTGCCCAGTCGAAAGACGTACGCTACCGCCATTGGAATTCCCTTTCCCTGCAACCACATAAACATCACCTCCAGCGCCGTTTAGGCTATCTCCAGCACGAAAGAAAAGAGATCCACCAGATTTCAACCCTGAGCCAGCTTCGAACAAAATCGATCCACCAGATTCACCTTTAGTTTGCTGTTGAGAAGATATGATTATATCACCTCCGCCAGCGCTAGATGCTCGTATGGAGCCAGGATGAATGTCGTTGCTTCCAGAGGAAATTAAAACATCACCAGCTCCTTCGTTAGGAGAAGCAGCCAAGGTGGCAACTCGGATATCCATGGAACCCAAACTACTAAATGTAGAGATATCCAAAGAGCTTGATCCTAACGATACAGCGGACGTCTCAAAATCTGCTTCTTTGAGAAGAGAAGATTCTAAAGAAATGACACTTCGACCAGAGGTCCCACGCGCCGAAAACACGATATCACCGGCTTCACCCTCTTCATTATCTGTTTTCAAGATAATATCACCTGACTTTCCCAAACTAGATTTTCCGGTCTTCAGCACAATTTCGCCTGATTCACCGAGGTCTGAATCACCTGTGGCGATTAAGATAGATCCTGTATTCATTCCTGAAATGCTTGAAGAAGTTTCAATTTGGATCGCAGGTTCGGTAGAGTGTGAACCAAGGCCAGAAGAGATAATCACTTTTCCACCTTCCTTATTCTTACCAACTCCTCCCCTAATCTCAACGTCACCACCAACTTCCCCCGAGCCCCCTACAATCGAAACACTGCCACCTCTACCCACAGAATCGCTTCCGCGAACTTTTACATCACCTCCATTCCAATCCGAAAGAGCAGGACCACTCGAGAGCTCAATGCTTCCACCAAAGCTTCCTTGAAGGCGCAAATCTCCTCCATGAAGTCCTAAGCCGGCCTCAATAGCAACCCGTCCACCTTCGCCACTTTCTGAGTTTCCTGCTATTAGTTCAATTGTACCAACTACTTCACTCGCTGATCCGCTTGAAATATGGATATCCCCAGACAGTTGATCACTATCACCGGTCTCAATGCGAATGGAACCACTTTCAGACTGATCTACTTCTGTCTTCAGAAAAATACCTTTCCTCCGAGAATTCAAAAGAATCTCGGTCTGACTCTGAATTAAAACACCATTGTCTTTGCTAATATCCCGATTGCTTCTTATATTAACACCTCCGTGTACTGCTGAAGCGAGAGAAACAGAACCACCAGAACCAACTGCACTACTTCCCGCTGAGATTTGAATCGCCCCCGCTGTTTCTGAACCAAATCCAGTTGTCAATATAATATTGCCTGAATCTTGAAGGCTGTCACCAGTCATAAGTGTCAAGCTACCAGACTCGGCGATACTGCTATCACTTGTAGCTATGTTGATGTCTCCAGAGCCAAAATGCGATGAGCTTCCAGTCGCAAACTCAATATTTCCGCCTTTGCCTTGCTCGGAGCTACCAGATTTTATTGCAACGTCACCTGCAAGGGACTGCGCGCTTCCACCTGATAGAAGAACCGACCCGCTTCCCTGAGAACCGAAGGAGCTCCCGGCAACAAGGCTTATGGAGCCACCTAAGCCAGCATCAGAGTTACCGGCGATTAACTGAATTATCCCGGAATTTCCGCGATGACTATCAGCAGTCCTCAAGGAAATATCCCCACCTGACCCTGACTTGAGAGATACAGATCCACCTCGTGAACCAGACTCAGAATGAAGAGCGGATCCTGCGGTGATTTCGATATTACCTCCAAATCTTGAAGAAAAACCTGTATTCAAGACGATATCACCGGAAGTAGACGAACTAGACCCGGTGGAGAGCTGAATCGAACCAGAAGACTCTGCGGAATCGCTGGTTGAGGAAATAATATCCCCTGATTTATCAGAAGACAAAGAGGTGGTAAAGGAAAGAAGACGAGAACTACGGACATCAACAATGTCGGAAGACTGAAGGAAAATACCACTGGAGAAGCCTTGAGAATCAGCGAAATTTGATGTAGAAAGGACGATATCACCGGCTTCACCCTCTTCATTATCTGTTTTCAAGATAATATCACCTGACTTTCCCAAACTAGATTTTCCGGTCTTCAGCACAATTTCGCCTGATTCACCGAGGTCTGAATCACCTGTGGCGATTAAGATAGATCCTGTATTCATTCCTGAAATGCTTGAAGAAGTTTCAATTTGGATCGCAGGTTCGGTAGAGTGTGAACCAAGGCCAGAAGAGATAATCACTTTTCCACCTTCCTTATTCTTACCAACTCCTCCCCTAATCTCAACGTCACCACCAACTTCCCCCGAGCCCCCTACAATCGAAACACTGCCACCTCTACCCACAGAATCGCTTCCGCGAACTTTTACATCACCTCCATTCCAATCCGAAAGAGCAGGACCACTCGAGAGCTCAATGCTTCCACCAAAGCTTCCTTGAAGGCGCAAATCTCCTCCATGAAGTCCTAAGCCGGCCTCAATAGCAACCCGTCCACCTTCGCCACTTTCTGAGTTTCCTGCTATTAGTTCAATTGTACCAACTACTTCACTCGCTGATCCGCTTGAAATATGGATATCCCCAGACAGTTGATCACTATCACCGGTCTCAATGCGAATGGAACCAGTGTTCCTCACTTGTCCACGAGTGCTCATAAATATTTGAGATCCAGCCTTGAGATTCATCACACCAAAAGCGGACATAGAAATATCCCCGTTACCAATTTCCTCAGACAAGCCTGTAGAAAATGAAATTGAGCCAGCTCTTGCACCGTTACCACTACTTAGCTCAATACTTCCAGCAACACCGTAATCAGAATCACCAGCACGAAGAAGGATACCACCAACTTCCCCATGAGCAGCATCACCTGTTTCGAAGAAAAGAGAACCAGAAGATTTCACAGCGGATCCAGTAACAATCGAAATATCACCACTTCTGAAAGGAAGTCCCCCAGCGGAGGAAGCCGTAGAGAAAGAAACAGATCCGGACTCAGTTGGTGACAGACCAGAAGAAAAAATCAAAGAAGGGGCGGAAGTAGATGAGTAACCACCACCAAGACGAAGGCCATCAGATGAATTAAGAGAAATAAAAGGAAAGGAATCGTCAAAGGATTTGGAGGAAGCAGAAATATAGACCGAGCCATGCAAATCGTTATTTTCGGATACACCTCCTTGGATACGCACATTTCCCCCTCTTTCTGTTGTGGACAGGCCACCTTGTACCTCGATGTCACCACCTACAGCACCAATACCTCCACGTAAATGAACATTTCCTCCATCTCCTAGCAACTTCCCGTCTCTCCCCTCTGCAAAAGCGTTTCCACCCAAGAGATTTACATCTCCACCTGTGATTCCATCCCCTGCGCGGAGCTTTACCAACCCTCCGGACCCTTCTTTGCTTTCTCTTCCAACCAAGAGGACTTGGCTACCTGCTTCCTGCATTGGTATCACACTACCAAGCTTGATGTCTTTCCCTTCTACAACAAGATTTCCACCACTAATGAGTTCAATGTTACCTCCTTTAACCCCGTCTCCAGATTCAATCAACACCGCACCACCAGTGGTCTTCGTGCCTCCAACGAGCGAAATTCGTCCACCAGTAGATTTTTCTCCTCCTCCAACCTCCAAGTTAATCGAACCTGTTACTTCCTTTCCGTGTCCTGTGGAAATAAGTATACTACCAGACTTTTGACTTGACGCTGTCTCTATCATGATATCACCACTCTCTTCCACATCTCGACTCTTTCCACTGCGAATTGAAATACTTCCTGATTTAGTCAAGGCGGAATCTCCACCAAATATTTCAACCGACCCACCCTCCAAATTGTCTCCATGTGAAGTCCCTCCTTCAAGTCTCACTGTACCACTCTCAACACCTGCTCCAGCGAGGAGGAAGACTTCTCCACCTCGAACATCACCGGATCCTGCCTCCAAAACTATGGAACCACCAATCGCACCGGAGTTCCCGCCTGATAATTTAATGCTCCCGTCTTCCGTTTCACCCAATATCAAAGTGCTACCAAAACTATTTAGTCCTGAAGCCCCGCTGGAAAAGTAAACTGATCCTCCTTTTCCGATCAAATCTCCACTGGAGCCTTTCGTACTCTCTCCAGTGTTTAGAACGATCGATCCACTTCCCATTGCGCCATCGAGAGTCGTGACTTTTATATCACCAGATGTTTCAACTCCCTTGGAGCTGGTAATTGAGACTGCCTCTCCAGACGAACTCATATCCAGCGAGCTACCACCCAGTATTACAACCCCTCCAGCCGGACCAGACTCACTATCGCCTGCTTTTAATATGACGCTACCTGATCCGCTTCGACTGTTCCCAGTCACGATTTCAATCGTCCCAGAGCTTGATTTCTCAGAATCACCTGTGACTATCATAATATTTCCAGAAGCATTTGAACTCGTTCCGCTACTAACTGAGACAGAGCCATCATCAACATTGTAAGAAAATCTGTCAGTGTGAGATTGGAAAGCACTCAGCAGATCGACTAAGAGTCCATTATAATCGACTGAGAACTTCTCTTCTGACACGGGATTTGCCTTTGGAACTTGCTGAACTCGGTCTGGAAATATGAATCTTATGTCATCTGAAAGTACCCCGCGATCACTTTCCTCAAATATGGTTACACTTTTGAACTTGGACAAAATGGAATTGCGTGTTTCAGGTTTCTGAGGAGTCGATCGCGGTTTCAGGGAGCTGTATACATCTCCAGCATAAATCGGAATCTCAGCTATCACGGCCTTCTTAAGTGTTTCCTTCTCCAAATATGTTGTCAAAACGAAGTCTTTTGCAGTTCCCGCGTCTCCTTCTGTAATTCCGAGCGATATTGAAGAAAGCCCCATCTCATCAGGAAGCGCGCGTAAAGTAATACCTCCTAATCCTTGTGTCCCTGAACGAATCAATATCCTATCTTGTGAAACAGAAAGGGAGGATTCGAAAGACTCCTCGGATCCCAAAATGACTTGGCCATCGCGTCCATATTGCAGAGATACTACGCTAGGTTGATTATGGCGTGGAGATAATAATGAAAGCTTAGGTCCTTCAAAACTACTCTGCAAAATTATATCTCCACTTTGGTCGACTTCTGATGATCCAGTTTGAATCAAGATGCTTCCACTTTGCCGTCCGGATGATCCTGTGCTCAAAACAATACCCCCGGTTCCTACACCCTCTTCACTAGTAGAAATTAAGATATTTCCAGACGTCTGTCCAGAGGCTGCAATCAAACTTATCGATCCTGAAGTTTCACCTTTTCCTGATTCAATCAAAATGGATCCACCAATTCCAGAGTTGGAAATCCCTGAAACAAACGAAATATCACCTGCTTTCTGATTTGCTGCACCAGAACTGAAAAGAAGATCTCCACTTTGATGAGAACCATCTCCAGTCGAAACCAAAACATCCCCAGAATTTTGTGAATCAAAAGTAACAACTCGAACTTCACCAGACATTGATGGACCATATCCTGAACGAAGCAGTAAAGATCCGCCGACGGTTGAGAAACTATCTCCAGCCTCAATGTTGACATTCGCACCGTTTTGCGTGGATGTGCCGGCATTGATACGAATGGCACCACTTTCAGCGGCATTCCCAGTGGAGAGGATAAGAGAACCAGAGCTATCAACAGCAATGCCTGTTTGCAAGAGAATATCGCCACTATTCATAGATGCTTCACCAGAAGAGAGCATAATACCACCAGAATTAGGTGCTTTGGAAGTCAACAGAGACAAATCCCCGCTTTGATGAGGGTTCTGTCCTGTTCGAAATGTTATTTCACCATTTTCAGTACCACCAAGGACTACCGTACCACCAGTCGCTGATTTTGAAATGGAATTGCCAACCTGAAAAAGGATAGAACCAGCTGTCCCTTCCTCGCTATCACCACTAGCGAGAGATATATCACCCGATTTTCCAACAGCGAAGCCTGTTTGAACGGAGATCTTACCACTTTCACCAAGGTCATTAGTTGTATCGCCACTGCTTATTGAAACATCACCCGAACGTAACGTCGCTGCCCCAGAAGAGATAGCAATCAAACCAGAAGTTCTGAAGCCTTTACCTGTGCTCAGAGAAAAAGCGCCTGTTGAGGAAGATGCAGATGAACCAGATTGAAGATGAAGATTACCAGATGAACCAATTGCACCACCACTCTTCATAGCGATGCTTCCGGAACCTTCTTGAGCGAAGCCGCTAGAGAAAAGAAGTGATCCTGAGGACCCTTGTAAATTTTGATCAGCGCTTGAAATACTAACCATTCCAGAGGTAAATTTAGAACCTCCAGACACGGCAACAAAATTTCCACCGTTTCCTTCAGAGCTTCTTCCTGCGGCAAGTAAAATATTACCACCATTCATTTTACCGTCCCCAGCTTCAATGTAGATACCTCCGCTATCTCCCAACGAACCCCCAGTCTTCAAGAGAATGTCCCCACTCGACAAACTGCCTTCACCAGTTGCGATCAATATTTCGCCGGTCGCGAGAAGATCCGAATCCCGAGATTGAACATTAACGGAGGAACCAGAAATTGTAAATGCACCACCACCGTTAACAGACAATCCAGCAGAGAGAAATAAATTACCAGCTTCACCACTGTCACTACTTCCTGCTGCAAGTGTAATTGAACCTCCTGATCCTTTCTCTGAGTTACCAGTCTTTATTACCACATCACCACTACTGCCATCTTTGGCATCACCTGTCATTACTTCGATGGATCCAGATGTTCGATCCGCTCGTGCGGTAGTTAATTTCAAGTTCCCTGAAGACCCACTAATTCCTTCTCCGCTAAGAATTATAATATCACCTCCTTTCGTTCCGCCTCCACTTTGAATCTCCACGAGACCAGACTCCACATACCCCTCACCTGACACAATGCTTACTGCACCACCTGTTCCCGACTCAGAATTTCCACCTTGGAAAGTGATCTTTCCCCCTTCAGATTTGCCACTGCCCACCAAAACGGAAATATCACCAGAAGAAAGGGAATCCGAAGATCCTGTTCGGAAGGTGAGCGATCCCGACGCTCCACGTTCTGATCGACCCGTACTGAGCAATATATTTCCATTGTCTCCCATATTAGAGGTTTCGAGTGTGACGAGGGAAATTGATCCACCCTCACCACTCATCAGTGCAATATTTCCTGCGCTAGATTCATTGGTCGAGTAGATGGCTAAAGTACCTCCTAATAAGTCTCCAGATTTACCGGTGGCGACAATAATGGACCCGCTTAAACCATTCTCCGAATTGCCAGTCTTGAAAGACAAGTCGCCAGAACCAGTAACGGAATTTCCAGTTGAGATCTTGACAGTTCCACTTGAGGTAGCACTATCACTCGTCTTCGCAAAGATATTCCCACTTTTCCCTTCAAGACTTCCACCAGTTGATAATAAAACTCCACCTGCTGTACCAGTGGCAACCTCTCCAGTTTGGAGAACTATCCCGCCAGAAGAAACAGAACCATGACCAGTAGAGGCAAATATTGAACCAGAGTCGCCTTGGTTAGACGAACCAGTAGAGAACTCAAGATCAGCAGATTGGTCTCCAGATGCGGTCTTAATGAGAAGACCAGGGCCATCGATTGTTTTCGACGCAGCTTCAAGCGACAGAAAACCAGAGGAGCGAAATGTTGTCGATCCACCACTTCCGACAGCCCCGGAAAGGGTAGACAGAAATAAATTACCAGCTTCACCACTGTCACTACTTCCTGCTGCAAGTGTAATTGAACCTCCTGATCCTTTCTCTGAGTTACCAGTCTTTATTACCACATCACCACTACTGCCATCTTTGGCATCACCTGTCATTACTTCGATGGATCCAGATGTTCGATCCGCTCGTGCGGTAGTTAATTTCAAGTTCCCTGAAGACCCACTAATTCCTTCTCCGCTAAGAATTATAATATCACCTCCTTTCGTTCCGCCTCCACTTTGAATCTCCACGAGACCAGACTCCACATACCCCTCACCTGACACAATGCTTACTGCACCACCTGTTCCCGACTCAGAATTTCCACCTTGGAAAGTGATCTTTCCCCCTTCAGATTTGCCACTGCCCACCAAAACGGAAATATCACCAGAAGAAAGGGAATCCGAAGATCCTGTTCGGAAGGTGAGCGATCCCGACGCTCCACGTTCTGATCGACCCGTACTGAGCAATATATTTCCATTGTCTCCCATATTAGAGGTTTCGAGTGTGACGAGGGAAATTGATCCACCCTCACCACTCATCAGTGCAATATTTCCTGCGCTAGATTCATTGGTCGAGTAGATGGCTAAAGTACCTCCTAATAAGTCTCCAGATTTACCGGTGGCGACAATAATGGACCCGCTTAAACCATTCTCCGAATTGCCAGTCTTGAAAGACAAGTCGCCAGAACCAGTAACGGAATTTCCGGTTGTGATTTCAATATTTGCGGTTTCTTGACCCATATGAGTTGAAATCGATATTCCCTGACCTCCACCCACCAAATCTATTTGTCCACCAGAACCAATCTCGCTAACTCCTGTTTGGAGAATTATCCGTCCTGCTACTTTGGCCGCCGCAGAGCTGATCAGAACATCACCGGAACTGTTGAAAGCACTGCCGGTTTGTAACAGTAAAGATCCGGAATCGACAGAGGAATCTCCGGACCTCAATTTCAAATCTCCACTTTGCTTTTCAGCGTGTCCCGTTTGCACAGTTACAATACCTGAATTCACAAGTCCTTCTGCAGATTGGATATTCACAGCGCCACCGACTTCGGAACCATAACCTCCATGCAAATTAATGCTTCCCCCAGTCAACGGACTCGCGCCACCTTGAACTATAATGCCCCCAACACGATCAGACGAAGATATACCAGCGTTGATAAGGATAGAACCAGATGAACCCGCATCAGCGGTGCGGAAAGATATGTCTCCCGACTTTACTCCAGCGATACCAGTGGAGAGAACGAGATCACCAGACGAACCGACAGCTTCGCCTGAAGCAAGGTAAATACTCCCACTTCCATCAGCTGACTCTGCCGTAGAAATAGTTACAAAACCGCTTGAAGAATTCCCACTTCCACCAGAAATCAAGGAAATGGATCCACCAACACCGTTCTCTGAATAACCAGCATGAAGGTACAAATTTGCACCAGAGTTAGAGACAGAAATTCCGGCCGACAGCAGTATATCTCCAGAAGATTCAGAAACCCCTGTTGTAATAGAAACATCGCCAGAACGCGAATTTGCAGAACCAGTGGCGAGGAGCAAAGGTCCAGAAGCTGAAAGACCAGTTCCCGTTTGAATGGATACGCGGCCAGAGCCAACACCGAAACCACTAGAAATCGCAATATTCCCACCGCGATCTGTCACAGATGCACCAGAGGATATAGCGACGTTGGAGCCCTCTCCAGATCCAGATACTCCTGAAGCAATTTCTATACTTCCTGCCCGAGACGCAGAGTTTCCTGTGGAGAAAGAAATAGAACCAGTTTCTCCAAACTCTGAGCTACCTGACGAAATAAAAATTGAACCACTGGATGACGATTCAGCAGAAGCTCGCGTTGAAATCGTGATATTGCCAGATCTTTGAGAGGAAGGATCCAGCCCGGAAACAAGTTCAACTTCGCCTGGGTTTTCCGAGTGGAACAATAGCCCTGCTCGTCCAAGCGGATTCCCAGCTTGTATAGACATAGCACCACCGCGGCGATCAATATTAGAACCAGCAATGATTTCAACATTGCCAGCACTTCCTTCGATACTATCACCTGAGGCAATTCGAACGGTACCACCTTGTCCCAGCACGGCATTGCCACCCAAAAGAGAAACCGAACCAGAATTTCCGGTATTTGAAGTGCCTGTGCTAATCGAAACAGGACCACTTTTGTCACCGAAACCACTCCCTATTTCAATTGGACCAGAAGTTGTTCCGGCCTCACCACTGATGAAGAGCAATGAACCGCTGATTTTGTCACTCGCACCAGAGGTTAGATAAACATCACCTCCTTTCTTTGCACCAAAACCTGCACGAAGAACGATTGATCCACCTCTTGACTCCGAGTTTTTGCTAACAGAGTCACCAGCGGACAAAACAAGATCACCTGATTTTGAAATTCGAGAATTTCCCGTCTTAATCGAAATACCGCCGCTAACAGACCCATCTGATTCACCAGTAAAGAAATTGACGTCACCAGAGCGGAACCCTGAAGAAGTCTTCATAGTTAAATCTCCAGTGCTACTACTCAAGGAACTTCCACTGATCATGACCAGATTCCCTCCCGATCTGTCCATTGCGTAGCCGCCAGTGATTTCGAGTGCTCCGCCTTGGTCACGGTTTGCACCAATAAGAGCGATCGATGCGCCACTATTGACGTTACTCGCAGTTGCGAAATCTCCGGAATGAATGACTACATCACCACCAGCAAACTCTGCGGAGCTCGTCGACCCAGCTGAAATCTGAACATTGCCTGCATTTCGAGTCAACGAATTTCCGGAAGAAATTTTTACACCTCCAGAGGTTTCAGTGGCCTTCCCAGTTGAAAGAACTAAATTGCCGGACGCTGACGTAGAATTTCCAGTTTGGACAAATATGTCGCCAGAGGATGAAAGGTACGTGTTCGGAGTGCGGAGTATGATGCTTCCACTGGAATCTGAATCACTGCCTCCGGAAGAGATTAAAACATCTCCACCGACGCTTTGCTTTGAATTACCACCTTCAATAACGATGTTTCCTCCCGCTACTTTGCCGTCCCCTGCGTGCAGTAGAATATTTCCTGATGAGGTAAGTGCAGAGCCTGACCGAAGTTCCACATCACCACTTGTCCCACCGAATGCGTCACCGGAACGAAGAGAAGCAGTTCCAGTTTTCCCACTATCAGAGCCCATGGTCTCTAAGCGAAGTTCTCCGCTAGAAGAATGGGATGCACCAGAACTGATTACAATGTTCCCACCTGCTTCAAACCCATCCCCACCCACTAGAAGAATATTTCCTCCAGCGTCAGTCTTCGAGGTCCCTCCACGAATCACCAGAGATCCAGCAGTATTTGAGCCATCTTCAGAACCCACTCCAATGAAAATATCACCCGAGCGGCTTCCTCCGCTCCCTGAAAGAATTTGGATCCCTCCCCCAGAGACATCAGAATCTCCACCGAGAATTGAAATAGAACCACCGGAATTGCCACCATCTCCACCTGCGAGGGTGATGCTTCCGCCAGATCCAGCAACGCTTCTCCCCGCGGCAACGGAAATTGGACCTGAATCTCCTGATCCTGCAGAGTCACCAGATGAGATAGTTAGAGCACCACCAATTGATTTCGGGCCCAGTCCACGACCAGCAACGAGCGAAATTATACCACCCGAAGAAGAACTCGATTGTGAGTTACCAGCAGTTATTTCAATTGCACCCACGTCAGCATTTTCGGCTTCGCCGGTGGAAATCTTGATATTTCCCGATGTGTTGGATCCTTGCACAGCACCGGTGGCAATAATAACGCTCCCACTTGTTCCAGATGTCGAGGAGCCACTCCCAAGTTTGAGATCACCACTGTTGCCGGAGCTCTCACCAGAAGCCACAAAAATATTGCCACTCCCTGAAATATCCCCTAAACCTGAAGTAACATAGACGGATCCTCCCTCTTCAAACGAATCACCAGCAGCCAACTTTATGTCTCCACCTTTGCGACGCATAGAGCTACCAGCTTGAAGAAGCAGGTCGCCAACCTGCGATTGTGAATTTCCTGTAGCAACCATTACTTCACCAGATGATGATTGCTCGGAATCACCGGATCGGATCTCAATCTTTCCACTACCAAGATTATTTTCATGCGTTTCGATGCGAATATCCCCAGAATTCGAGGCTAAACTGGCACCGCTCTTAAGGAGAAGCGCTCCTCCTGTTCCTTGGAGTGAGCTCCCACCTGCAACGATTACTCCGCCTCCAGCATCAAAAGGTGCCACCCCTTCACCGCGACCACCTTGTAATAAAATCGAGCCACCTTTTCCACCCCGATTGTTCGAAGCTAATCCATTTCCGGCTGTAATGTCAACAGAGCCTCCACGGGAACCTGGAGAAAGAGTGTCCCCGGCTTTGACTGTCACACTTCCCCCGATCCCACCGGCACCACTAGCACCGACAAGTAAATCTATTCCACCAGCGGCTCCACCCTTCGAGTTGCCCGTTTGAAAAACTAAAGCTCCACTTGCTCCTTTAGACTCACCAGATTTAATAGAAATCATACCAGAATTAGCGACTAAACTATGAGAAGTGGAGAGAAGAATGTCACCACTCGCACTTCTTGATGATTCACCAGAGACAATACGAATCTCACCCCCGGAGGCAGCTTCAGAGTGTCCTCCTAATACTTCAACATCACCACCAGTGTTAACTGCAGGATTTGATCCAAGACTAGCACCTCCAGAAATTAGCACAGAACCACCAGCTCCAGCACTGGTGGACGTACCACCACCAGCTTGCATCAAAATATTTCCACCAACTCCACGCGCCGCTGTAGAGTCTCCGCTTTTAATGTTTACATCTCCTCCTCCTGAGAACCCACTTTCACCAACTATCAAATTAATGCTTCCTGAAGATCCTCCGATAGCTGTTCCAGAACGAATATCGACACTTCCACTCGCTCCCAAAGACGATAAGCCGGTAGCCACTCGAATATCTCCGGATCGACCTTTACTTGAAGAGACTGCAGCCGTCTGGATCATAATCTCGCCAGAATCACCGGTTGATGCACCACCTGTGGTTGCAAAAATGCTACCACCAGTCTTTCCACGAGAAGTAAAGCCCGCACGCAAGAGGATGGAGCCACCGTTCCCGGATGCTCCAGAACCAACTGCAAAATTCAAACTGCCACCAGATCGAGCTTTAGATTCACCAGAGCGAATGGTAATAGAACCAGAGTCTCCGGAAGAGGCAGTGCCAGAACTTAACGAAACATCTCCACTGCCACCTTTTACGCCATCAGATGTTTTGAGGCTGATATCTCCAGATTTAGAGGTTGCACTGAACCCTGAAACAATTGATACTGCTCCACCTGCTCCGCCAACCGCATAGCCTCCTGAAATTACCATCTTTCCTCCTTCATCGAGATCATTGTGGCCAAAGGCGGCACCACTCAGAATCGAAACCATTCCACCATCTCCACCATCAGTATAAGCGTCGTTTAAGCCATCACCAGCTTGAATCAAAACAGATCCACCGATACCTCCTGGTTCAGTCACTGCCCCAGCAGAAAGAACAATATTTCCACCTCTCCCCGAAGTGCCACGACCCGCATCGATTTCGATATTCCCACTAGGACCAGAATGTGAAGATCCAGTGCTCAAGAGGATTTGACCCGATGAACCGGACGAGGAAGTACCAGTTACAACTGAAATAGACCCAGATGAACCGTGAATACCTGCATCTGGTGTCGAAATTGAGACTGATCCTGACGTAGCCAAAGCACTTTGACCCGAGATTAATTTGATGGATCCACCAACGGCTCCGAGTTCATCGGAGGTAGCACCCGCAACTACTTCAATACTGCCCCCATCGCCTAAATTTCCACTGCCAACGCTCAATACTATGTCACCGCCTCGTCCAAGATTAGCTCTGCCAGTAACGATACCGATACTGCCAGTATCGCCGAAGCTTGAAGTACCTGTGATGAAAGAAACACTGCCAGAAACACCTCGAATTCCCGCGTCCATGGACTTCACCTCGACAGATCCAGATGAAGCAAGAGTGCTGTAGCCACTTGTGATTAAAGTATTACCCCCAAATCCGGCATAACTTGAACCTCCGTAGACAGAAACATCACCCCCATTGTCGTTTACTGAAAAGCCTCTAGATGCGCCACCAGAAATAACAACATCTCCACCGTCTCCACCGTCATTTACTTGGGTATTAGCACCAGTGCCACCTTGAAGAAAGATCGAACCACCCCTACGGGCAGCGGCAAAAGTGGAGCCTGCAGCAACAAAAATGTTACCACCATCGAAAGCATTACTGCTTCCCACCCTGATACTGATATCTCCTCCAGAGCCATCAACAGCATCACCAGAAAATAATCGCAACGACCCAGAATTCCCAGCTGTCGCTTTGCCTGAACCGATTTCGACTGCGCCGCTTACACCAAAAGGACCTGAGTCTCCAGTGATCATGGAAATTGAGCCAGAACTGCTTTGAACACTGTTGCCACTGAGAATCGCCACATTACCACTTGGACCGAAGTTGGAATCACCAGAGCTAATTAGGATAGACCCGCCTTGATCCGTAGAAGACTTTCCGAATGCAAAACCACCATTTAAAACTATGTCGCCACCACTTCCACCATAGGCAAGATCTTCGTTTAATCCATCACCTGCAGTGAATATCACAGACCCACCTTGGGCAGCGGAAGATTTCGTATCCCCTGCCTTCAAACTGATATCGGCACCATCTCCAGCAGCACTAACACCAGCAGCGACAGAAATTCCACCAGCAAAGGAGCTATTTGAGTCACCGGTGGAAAAAGATAATTTTCCAGAATAGGAATCGCGAGAAGAACCCGTTCCAATAGAAACTGAGCCGGTAGCGCCAGTGCCCAATCCATCAGCTGAGAAGATTGTTACTTTACCACTCGACGCAGCAACACTACTACCAGATAAAATAGTTACGCTGCCTCCTTCCTGCTGATTACTTCCTCCTGCAACCAATTGAAACGAGCCTCCTGCTTGGGTTTCACTATTTCCAGTCGCCACGATCACAGATCCACTAGAGCCATCAGATGAAGTCCCGGCAGTCAAATATACAGAGCCTCCATTGTTCTTTCCAAAGCCACCTGAAATGTAAACATTTCCACCAAAGCCGTTCGAGGAAGAGCCACTTTGAATTGAAATATTACCAGCATTGGAGTAAGAATCACCGGTGGAAACAGAAAGATCTCCACTCGACGCAGCCAAACTCGAGCCAGAAGAAATCGAGATAGACCCACTATCGCTGAGCAGTGACGAACCTGACAATAATTCAACATTTCCAGAATTCTGGGAAGCATCCTTGGATGTAATAGAAACGTCACCAGAGGCAAGTGAATTAGAACCTCCACTGGCGATGAAAATGTCACCCCCACGAGAACTCTGTGAGCTTCCACCAAAAACCAAAGTGTCGCCAGCTCGACCATTCATTGCATATCCAGGTTGAACAATTATGCTTCCAACGACTCCTTGTTCACTGTCGCCTGTGGAGATTTCCAGATTTCCAGTGCCTTGTAAATTCCCCGACCCAGAAGAAATCAGTAATTTTCCGCTTGTATTCAACCCCAAAGCTGACCCAGATGTTACCGAGACTGCGCCACTCACAGAAGAGGAGGACAGGCCACTTGCCACCGTTACTGACCCTCCCTCTGCCCCGCTGAAGATTAAAATATCTCCACCAATTCCTAGAGGGGTAGTTGCATCGGCAGCTTTTAATAAGATGGAACCACCCTTTCCGGCACCACTACCAGCGATCAAAGATACTCCACCGCCTTCAGAAGATGGTAAAGTTGAGTCACCCCCAATCAATGCAACTTTCCCACCAATAGGGAAAGAGGAACTCCCAACGCTCAAAGTAATGGAACCAGAAGAACCCCCAGAAGATGCAGTTCCAGTAAGAAGCTGGACATCTCCACTACTTCCCTGAGAAGCAGTGCCCGAGAAAAGAGACACACGACCACTATCTCCCTGCGCTGGGGCATTACTACTGCCCATGTATACATTCCCAGAGGCGCCAGACGTTTCAGAAAGGCCAGACAAAATACTAACCAGGCCTCCCGTTGCAATTTGAGAATTTCCGGCTTTGATTACGATCGCACCACCCTCGAAGTTTTCTGAGTCTCCAGACTTTAGATGGATTCCTCCAACCATTCCGACCGAATCTCCAGTCGAGAGGGTGAGACCTCCTGATTCAGAAAATGCTGATCCAGAAGCAATGCGAATATCTCCAGAGCAAGAGGCAGCAGAGGCGGATGAAACCAACGAAATTTCCCCAGATGACCCACTCAGAGAGCTCCCGCTCGTAACTTTAATGTTTCCTCCAGTTCCGTACAGAGAATTTCCTGCCTGTAGTAAAATCTCTCCGCCACTTCCTTGCACTGAATTTCCAGCCAAGACACTGACATCACCACCATTTCCAATCTTACTTCCATAACGTTCTTGACCAAATCCATCTCCTGCCTCCATTAATATGGAACCACCAGAACCACCTTGCAAGCTTTCTCCAGTCCCTGCGATTAAGGTAATATTGCCTCCAATCCCATTGAACAAAGAGGAATCTCCGGCAGCAAGAGAAATATCCCCAGCTGATGCCACTTCAAAAGCATCAGGATTAAGCTGCAGGGAAAACACAACGTTTTCCCCTTCCTCGCTGAGACCACTACCTGATATGTTGATCCGACCACCCCCAAAGTTCGGGTCCGGAACAATCACTAAATTTCCGACAATCGTATTTTCAGCAACATACGAGACAGGGCACGGTGGGTCAAAGATCAATCCACGACAATCATGATCGAAGGCTTCTGCGTAAGTCAAACAGAGGTTATCAGACGCACACCAAGCACATTGATCGATGGCAGCGCAACTTTGGCAGTTGGTGTAGGCCTGACAATTAGGGATGGCTGGACACGAAGATGATTCATAGTGCCACTCAGGACAAGGAACGTCATCAAAAGGGCCAAGTTGGGTGCCGGGTAAGCATTGTAAGGTGGAAGTACAGAATCCACACGCCTCACTTGAAGTACACGGCAAGCATTGACCAAGAGATTGCCTAAAAAGAAAATTAGTGAATTCGAAGATAAAATGTAAAACCGTACCAGTAAGAGGCTCCCTCAGGCGGAGAAAAAGTTCCACAAGAATTTAAGCCATCTGAAGTGACTGCGATCCATTGCAAATGCATCAAAAGAATAGAAAAAACGAAAAACATGAAGCTTCCCATCATAAAGAATGAAGACAAACGAAGAAGCTAAACTCAATATGTCAAACCAAAACAAGCAGAAAGAAAGAAAAATGCAACAAACAAATGAAACAAAAAAAAACTATTTATATTTATATTTTTATCTTTTTTATTATAAGAATAATATGACACACAAACACAAGAAAATAAAAACAAAACACAGAAAGCAATAAACAAAACAAAGAAACAAAGAAACAAACACGAAGCTAATCAAGGCCAAGAAAAAAGTTAGAAGAAGTGCTTGAGCTTGAACTCCCTGCAACCTTTTACTCGATTCGATTTGGTGTGAGTATTCAGTTGCTGCGAAGGAGTGACGAAGCAAATAGCAGTTGAAAGGTGTCTGACTTGTTACTTCTTCTTTGGCCTTTGAATCTATTCGATTGATTGATGATCTAGCTATGTCTTGTTATCTGATGGCGGAAGCTTCGCTTATTGCGCGTTTCTCTTTCAATCGACTTTCGAGTTTTCGGATTTTCGCGAGCGAATTTGAATTCAAAAAACTCACACAATCTCAAGATCTTTTAAAGGAAGAAAAATCGACTTTTCATAAGCAATATAAACATGTGATCTTTCACAAGTAACCAGTCTAACTTTCCTTATGCGTAGCTGTTTACACTTTCCGAAGGGGAGGCTTCCCCCCCCCTCTCAGAGTTAGAGATTTTAATGCATTTCTCTATGATATTTTGTTGATTATAATCGGAAATGACGAACATCCAAACAAAAATTCAAAGAAAATCTTCATACTGTGAAGTTGTGACCTTGAGCATTCGAAAAACCTGCACTGCTCAAATTATGAAGACTTAAAGCGTGCAGATTGAAAAAATATATCATCATTAATATCTTATATTTTATTTATATGATATTTATAGTTGTTTTATAGTTTAACGCTTTCGCGCGAAGGCGAGAAAGCGAGGCACGAAGGCATGAAAACACGAAAAAACTAAAAAGTCCGTGTGGAAACTGTCACACTCTCGTAACCTTCTTAGTTCGACACAAACAAAGAAATTGTGTCAATTTTGATACCCAAATACTTAAATCACCCAGTTACACAGATGCGCAAATCTCGAGACGAAAATACAAAAGCTCGAAATGTTGAGACAAACCTTCGTTCACCCACTTACTTATTCCCGAAAGATTATATCTCGTATGTCTCGCATAGTCGAACAGAGTGTAGGAGAAAATTAAGGAATAGATTATCAAAAAAAATTTAAATTAAATCATTAAATTATTAAATTAAATCACCCGGGGAAAACGGTTTTGCCTCGTTTTCGCAAAATTTTATTACTGAATAATTCTCAAGAACCGCCTCATTAAAATCGTTGAAACTTTGACAGTGTATTCAAATGGACAAGAAGAATAGGGAAACTGTTTTTGCGGAGCAGTACGTGAAATTGAAGGCCGCAAACTTGAAACCTAAGGAAGCTTTTTGAAATTTTGTGCAAAATGGGATATAATAAGACTCGAAGAACAATGGACCGCCATATTTCGTCTATTCTTTCTACTGGACATGCTTTATCTATGGTAAAAAAGGATTGCAGTCATGCCTCATTGAATTTGGAGCAAAGGTCAAAAGTAAACACTTGGGTTTTAGGTCAAAATCAGAAGAACACTCCAATTGGTTATTCTGATGTCTAGAAGTTTATCAAAGATACTTTTGGCATTTCTGTGTGTAAAAGGACTGCAGGGAACGTTTTGCGGCGATTAGGACACACCAGAAAGACCTCTATCACTAAAACAGCTGGATTTACCAAACCGAACGACCAATTGAAGCAAGAATACATGGAATTCATTACGAAAATGAAGAAAGAGAATAGATTCTATCTCCATCCATCGGTGGTTCACTCAATCGATGTTAATTACTCCAAGAAACCCAAAACAGGTGTTACTACTTTTTCGCCCAAATAAGGAGGTAAACAAAAAGCTGATTCGAAGACGCTTCTTTACACCAATGTCATTGTAACAATGCTCAGTGATGATGGAATCCATCGCACACCTTGGATGTTGGTTACTCGTGATCCAAAGATGGTGAAAGAGTAAAAGGACGCAGATTGTGGTAAACGTGTTCGAAGCGAATTTAAGGAAGCATTAAAGAAACCTAACATTACAGAAGATTGTATTATTCATGTAACGAGTAAATAATCTATTTTGCTGAATCTGCAGAGGTTTACGAGCAATTTTTGACTCATTTTGACATTCCAAAAAATGACCTTATTTTACATGATGGATTTAAACGCATTTAAGAGGCAAACGATTGTCATACTTGAAGATTTAGGGCTCAAAATCCATATAGAATACCCAATTAATGTCCACCGTTTCTTATCACTAAATGGCAGCAAGTTACACGGCTGTAAATCGATTTAGCATGAAAACCCCTCTTTTTTTGAAAGTTGAGTATCATCGTCATTAAATGTAATAAGCCGAATCGTTTTGTACCTGGAAAATAATTCTAAATTTTCTTTCAGAAAAAACTTGTTTCATGAGAAACAGAGCAATTTGCATAAAGTTATAGGCCTTTGAACTTTCTTGCTTTTTTCATGAATTCTTAAAGATTACTCGGTCAAAAATCAACGAATTTCAATCCTTTTTTGCTTCAGATGTTCTTAATTAGATACTTAATCAAACACAATTGAAATTATTTGATTATATTCTCTGGATCAAAAGTTATTGACAAGAAACGATTTGAGCCAAAACGGCTTTCCTTGG
>VKHI01000209.1:0-18669 GCA_015145745.1 Poterioochromonas sp. DS
TTCAATGCCTCACTGATATACTTTACTCGACGGTGATTGCGATCGTCGATCCCCCAATCATGACTGAGAAAAACATGAGTCTTCTTTCCTGGTAAGAGAGGTCTAGGAGGAGGTAATGGTAGAGGAGGAGGAGAGGAAGTATTGATCATGTTTGTTTGCCATATCGACCAATAAGAATCTCTTTTCATCATCATTGGTTGAAGTGAGACCAAGTGACCATCACGAGAGAGGAAGTCTCTTGACTCTCGTTCTTCATTTGATTCTTCACAAACAGAAAGAAGCTTTCTGACTTGAGACAAAGAGATAAACACCTCACAATCTGCTGCTTGTGTTTCATGCTGAGTATTAATATTATTGTTCTTGCTAGAGGTAAGAGAAGGGACAGGTTTCTTAACCAAAGAGACGGGTAAAGGGATGAGTGTCATAATCTGAAGAGATGCATAACACTCTTTTAACACCTTTTCAATCATCTGAATCAAATCCTCATAGATCTTTGCCGTCACCACTCGATCCTTCCTTCTATCTTCCTCTGTATCTTCTCTCGTAGTGTGTGACTCCACCTCCACCTCAATCCTGCTCTCCGACAGTCGATTGGTCAGACGAACTTTGTGATGATGGTAAGTGAACTGAATCTTATCTCGAAAGCCGATGATCAATCTGTTATCTTTCAACAGCTGTAACATCACCTCATCCGAAGACTGTGAGTGATTCAATGGCTCGACTATCCTCTCAACGAATGGTTTCACCAGTCTTTCAAACAATCCATACGGAAGGAAACCAAGCTCAGAGATCTCAACACCACTAAATATGCTATACCCTTCGCTCTGAAGCTTCTCAAATGTGTCTGGTAGATGAAAGAAGAAGGAAAAGGTCATTGATGAGGTATAGGGAGATGATAATAACTCATATCTTTGCATCAGACGCTGATGAAGCCTCTGATCATCTAACAGCAGTAAGGAAGGATTCGCAGGTAATAGAGAGGGAATGAAGAAGGAACTCTGCTCTCCGTTGATCATAATAGGAACCATTAAACCATACTTTACCATTAATAACATAACCTTCTTCATCGCTTCTTCATTTCGGTTCTTATGATCAACTGCACTGGAACCAATTATTCTTCGTCTTTGCTGCGCATTGTCATAGAATCGATTGAGAATATCTTCCACTAATCTCTTACTTAGCATCCCATATTCTATCATTCTCATCCAATCCTCCGCTAGAGCACTCTTACTCTTACCATGGATCTCTGGAATCTCATGCTTCGTCAGGGAAGGGTCATCTTTCGTTGCTATATGCTTGCAGATGATGCTCGTCGCAGGTCTCACAAAGTATTCGATGGGATCCAGGATAACGATATCCTGTAAGCCTTCCTCTTCTATCCACAGGGCCATACCACGACTATTGAGGAACCTGAGCATCTCTTTCCGCTTTTCTTCGTCATATTGAGCTATGAAGATACCATTAGTGGGTGCAAATGCATTTCCGGGAGTGGCTTCTCCTTGCTCTTTAACCATTTTACTCTTCATGATCGTAGTGAATTCCTCGTATGACAGTGCGCACTTCCCTGTTGCTTTCATCGAATCAAAGACCTTCATCCAAATAATCGGAACTTCTTCCTTCAAATATTCTGCATCATTGAGAGTTCTATCGATCTTCAATAACAGCTGATTGACTGTCGTACTCACCCGCCACTTCTTATTGTTGATTGGAAAGAAGTTCAACTCTTTCGAAGAATCCTCATGATAATAATGAATTATCGATGACCATAATCGACTTCCTTTAAATAACTTCTCCAACTCTTCAGAGATCTTCTCATGGTCCGATAAGGCGCTAATACGATCCTTCCTCGTTCCTATGATAGCTACTGGAACTGCTTCATGACATCTCATCTCTATAGAGTTAAACCAGAACTTCAACTCCTTGCGACAACTCAATTTGTAAGTTTCATGCTTCGACATAAATAGCTCCATATCA
Organism: Poterioochromonas sp. DS; assembly: GCA_015145745.1. Lineage (NCBI taxonomy): Eukaryota > Synurophyceae > Ochromonadales > Ochromonadaceae > Poterioochromonas > Poterioochromonas sp. DS. The sequence continues at coordinate 1,975 of VKHI01000209.1, forward strand.
AAGACTACCAGATACACTCCATAACTAGACATGAAGAAGGGATGCAATACGTTGAAGATCGGTTGGCCACCCATGTCAAGGAGGTTTAATTTGAAGGATGGTGGTTGGTTCGATTGCTCTGACCAGGAAAGAACAGTAGGAAAGCGAATATCAGTTATTGACAGTGAAGAGGTCATGGAGGTCTCGTCTAACGAGGAAGTGTGATTCAGTGCGATCGGCTTCCTCTCAGGATCCAAAGTCGACATTTGATCTGGAAAGTCTTCATCCCCACCGAACTTATCGAAGGCTTTTTTCTCTCCAATACGAGTTGTAGAGAGCTTCGTAGAGAAAATCGGACCTCTACTCCGAAGAGCTTGTTGAAAGTAGATATCTTTTAGGGCAGCCTCGACCTCGTTCTCTGTCTCTGTATTCGGTGTTAACTTTCCCTGTCTGAGCCACTGTCCTTGCTTGATGCTTCCTGAATACAACTGTAAATCTATCATCTCAGCTCCGATGGTTGATCCTGTCTCTCTAAACCATCTTCCGATGAGAGTATTAGTGAAAGCAGTTTTGCCTGCTCTCCCTTGGCCAACTAACATGATATTGGTTCTATTCCATCTTGCGACATTGTAATTTGTTAGCTTTTCTAGGATCGTATGACCGCTCTACGAAAACCATCAATGATTAGAATAATCGAGGTGGAGCTGAAAAGTTACCAGAAATCTGGTAAGAGAAGAGGGAAGAACTCGGGAGCCAATCTTGTTTGAAGTTTCATTAATCAGAAGACCAATATCAAGACCGCGCTATAAACACAAAGAGAGGAATTTTATCAATTTAATAGCATCCAAATTCGAACTTACAAGGTTACGAATGGAAATATCAATGGATTTGCATTGAAGAAGCACATCCACACATGATCGGTATGCCTCCTTTCCGAGCTAAGCCAAGAAGAAGATAAGAAAAACGATACTTCCGTAAAATGTGAGACTTACATAATTGGAGTAATTCGGAATATTAAGTTCCTGTCCCTGCTCCATATCCCCGAGATGAAATAAGAGACTTACATAATTAGAGTAATTTGGAATATGAAGATCCTCCCCCTTCTCTAAATACCGATGATGAAAAAGTTCTTCTACAGCAAGATGCAAAGCTGTATTTCCTTCCTGTTGATAGAAAGTAAGAAATCCAGCAACCGTTAGAGGATCATCCTTACCGCATCTTGTAGATTTACTTGGACATCAGGATGGTTGAGTAAGAGTGACACACAGGAAACATGTCCGCTTTGAGCAGCGCACATCAAAGGGGTTCGATAGGTCTAGTCGTACATTCATGTTACGAAACCACAAGATATGATACATCATTCTTACCCAAATTATCCAATTAAAGGGAGCATTAACATCAATTTCAGGATGATTGAGAAGGATCTGTACACACTTCGGATAACCGTATTGAGCAGCGAGATGTAATGGAGTTCCCTAAACAAGTGATAATACCAAAAAAAGATGAAGAGGATAACTTACTAAGTGTTCTGAATATTGATTAACCGCAACATCCTTAAACCCCATCAGGTATTCCACAATATGATCCCAACCACAGCGACAAGCGAGGTGCAAAAGATTGCCACCGCCCCATGCGGAGACGATGAGTCCAGGCTCAAGGAACTAAAATCATTCATCGGAAACTCTCCCATTAAACTTAATAATCAAGGACTTTACCTTGAATAGATAATGAAATCCCTCTTTTTTAACAATCTTAATGATTCCATCTAAATCACCGAATTCACAATATAATGTTAATTCCTCGTCTTTTAACGAAACATAACAGATTATCAAAAGATCAATCGTCTTGGAAAGGACTTACCAACAGTAAGATTCACACCCATTGCAGCGAGTGCTGTTCTCGCAAGCAAGGACATATCAGATTAGATACTAAATAGGACCGGTTTCTACAAAATAAAATTAAGATACAAAAAGAAAATTAGATTTGTAGACTCGAAGAAAATTAAGAGTGGGTTTGGCGTAAATTTTGGCGCAATAGATCGGATTCAATTCCACCTACCCGCCCAAAGGCAATAGCCAATTTTAGGAGTATGGAAAGATTCGAAGCTCATGGTCACACCTGAAGTAAATAAAATTGAAGCAAAACATTCGTCCATGTTAAGGTTCAGACTGAAAGGAAGAAATAAAATTGACATTAAACAAATGCTTTGCGATCGCGCAAATCAATTTTATTAGAGGGATACGCAACATCAGTATTCTAAGAGGAAGACACATGACAAATTCATGAGTAGGATGAAGGCTAAGAAGAAGAGCGACTTTTGGCATCAGGAGTGGTAGATGACTTGATAATTTCCACCAACATTCCAGACTTTAAAGTGATAACACCTCACGTTGAGAAACTTCCTCGATGAACTCCTCACCAGTTCTCTTGTTTAAGCATATCTCCCTTCTTTTTATCAGCAGAAACCCCGATTGCAGTGAATGTAACACACATCACACAAAAGACAAAGATATGTAAAAAATTCATGATTGAATGAAAGGCAAGTGAATAAAAGTAGAATAAACTGCAAGTCAAGAGAGATGGAGATAAGATTTTCTTGGTATTGAGTCTAAGGTTTAAAAATAACCTTTTTAAAAAATCAACTTTTCTTCGGTCTCACCTCGTCCTGTGCTTGTCACCTTGCTCATTATTAGGTGATGATAAATCCATTCTTGAGGATAAAATACGGTGTAAACGATTAATTACGGTGAGAAAATACGTAGCTCTGAGGTGATGGTTTGTTCTAATGCACGGAGTATCGATCTTCTCTCCCAGATCTCAGCGCTAGAGAGAAAGAGCGATGCCTTCATGCTGATGACAGATAGTTTGACAAGTCTAAAATATATTCCTTGCAATCTTCGAGTGCTGCTCCATAGGTTTGATAAAGAGCTGCTTGATGCTTTGTGGTTTGATGGATGGGTTGTATTGTAAGGTAGGTAGACCAAGTGTTCTATGTGGACCTCCGCCATCACACGAACATCTTAGAAGGATTGATTACAATCGTGGAGAGTCATTATCAGTTGATCAATGAAGAGAAAGAAGTGAAGCAGAATCCTCTCAGTCTCTCTCACTATCCTTCTCCTTCCTCTGCTGTGAAGAGCATTGTGACGTCACGTTACCATTATTGGCGGAAGAAGCTCTTTCCGACGTCAGTAAGTGCAGCTCATACTGCCTCAGCTGCAGTGAGTGCGGTGACAGGAGGGAAGGTCTCTAACGATCATTGGCAGCGAATCTTCCTCAAAGTACAACAACTAAACAAACCCACGTCACCCACCTCCACATCACCACTATCCACATCAGCGTCAGAGAAGAAGACTCAGATCGCTCTCCTTCACTCATACATCGAAGCGATGAGAGAAGAGTGGGGCGACGTCATCACGATCATCATCGATGAGGCGAATAATGCCTTTCAATTCCTTTCAAACAGCGACTCTGACTGTGACTCTGATAGATATCTCGAGACAAAGGCGCTATTCAACTATTTCATTGCGCTGACGAAGCAATACGGGAAGGTGAGTGACGTCATGTCATATGCCATGCTCTCTTCTGTTTTATGTGCGAATGATGACTTCTCCTTCCCTTATCCATATCCTTTCTACTCCTCCCAACCCTCTTCTGACCATACCACCTTCTTCTATGACGTGCACTATTTCACCTCCTACCTCTTCTGCGATGAGTTGATCCCGTGTGATGCTTTCCAACTCCTCACAGAGCAGTGGGGAATGAAGGAGCAGCTGGCCGCAGCCTTCATCGACTATTATGGAGGGAATATACACACTCTCTATCACTCATTCCGCACCTTCCAACACTCGCTGCAATCCTTCCAACCTCACCAATCCTCTGACATCATCAATGTGCAGCGCTGTCTGTTCCACTGTCAGCAGCATCATCCTACTCATATAGAAGAGGTAGTGGAGATCTTGAGACAGCTGTCAGAGAGAGGAGTGCATCCTCTGCTCTCTCAGCACTATCACTATGATAGTCCAGCTGTTGTGATGCTGATCTCTCATCGCATTGGAAACATCGTCCAGCGAAGTAATCAGACGGTCTTAGAGGGAGTAGCAGCGAGTCTGTGGCAGAGAGAAGAGATGAGAGAGGTGGTGTTTGGTCTGGTACCATCTAGTCAAGCGATGAGACTTAGCATCGCTTATTGTATTCCCCTTTCATCAACCTCTAGCAAGAATGTAACAACAAAATCAAGAGATTGAATCTTATAGGATCATCATTATTGATTGTTTGTCGGAGAAGTAATGATTGACCTCTATCAATGATTGCAACCTCAAAGCAAAACAAATATGAAGTTAGGCTTAGGTTGTAATCGCTATGAAATACAAAATATCCTTTCATAACAATCGATATACCAGTACTCTAAGATCAATCCTCCATATCCACAAAAACATGAAAATCGTTCGCACACTCGAATATCACTCGAAACAAATCCCAACCCACAATAGCCTCAAGTCGTCTTCACCGATGTTTGAACAAGTCTTCTTGTTAGACATCATCCCTTGGAGTATTTTCACTTCTTACTCTCTCAATCACCTCACATAATCCATCTATCTTCCCATTCACTTCCTCTTCACTAATGGTAACTTCCTCTCCATCTTCTCTGAACACATTGCTCAGATTCTGATACAAGACACCTGTCAGATTAAAGCGAAAGAGTCCTGTCCATCTACTCGTATCGGTCAGACTAGAATCTAACACTACGACGATCGTTCGTTCCTTCCGCAGCTTATCCATGCCGTAGAGAAACTCTCTCTGACAGTAGTCTTGAGAGTTCTGACCATTCACTTTCTTTTGATAGTTCTCTGTGAGGAAGATGAGCAACACCTCTGTATGATCCATTCCATCCACTATCCTCTCATCAACCACATTCACCAGTCTCTCGTCATCGATCCAAGGAATGAACCCTCTCATCTTCAATGCCTCACTGATATACTTTACTCGACGGTGATTGCGATCGTCGATCCCCCAATCATGACTGAGAAAAACATGAGTCTTCTTTCCTGGTAAGAGAGGTCTAGGAGGAGGTAATGGTAGAGGAGGAGGAGAGGAAGTATTGATCATGTTTGTTTGCCATATCGACCAATAAGAATCTCTTTTCATCATCATTGGTTGAAGTGAGACCAAGTGACCATCACGAGAGAGGAAGTCTCTTGACTCTCGTTCTTCATTTGATTCTTCACAAACAGAAAGAAGCTTTCTGACTTGAGACAAAGAGATAAACACCTCACAATCTGCTGCTTGTGTTTCATGCTGAGTATTAATATTATTGTTCTTGCTAGAGGTAAGAGAAGGGACAGGTTTCTTAACCAAAGAGACGGGTAAAGGGATGAGTGTCATAATCTGAAGAGATGCATAACACTCTTTTAACACCTTTTCAATCATCTGAATCAAATCCTCATATATCTTTATTATTAATAGACGATCCTTCCTTCTTTCCTCTTCTGCATTTTCTCTCGTATTGTGTAACTCCACCTCCACCTCAATCCTGCTCTCTGACAGTCGATTGGTCAGACGAATCTTGTGATGATGGTAAGTGAACTGAATCTTATCTCGAAAGCCGACGATCAACCTATTCTCAACCAACAACTGTAACATCACCTCATCCGAAGACTTTGAGCAATTCAGCGGCTCGAGTATCCTCTCAACGAATGGTTTCACCAGTCTTTCAAACAATCCATACGGAAGGAAACCAAGCTCAGAGATCTCAAAAACACTAAATATGCTATAACCATCGCACTGAAGCTTCTCAAATGTGTCTGGTAGATAGAAGAAGCAGGAAAAGGTCATTGATGAGGTATAGGGAGATGATACTAACTCGTATCGTTGCATGAGACGACGATGAAGATTCTGGTCCTCTAAAAGCAGTAACGAAGGAGTCGCTGGTAATAGAGAGGGAATGAAGAAGGAGCTCTGCTCTCCGTCGATCATCAGAGGAACCATTAGACCATACTTTACCATTAATAGCAGAATCTTCTTCATCAACTCTTCCTTCCTCTTCTCATAATCTGCTGCACTGGAATCGATTATTGCTCGTCTCTGCTGAGAAGGGGCGGTCTTTGCCTCATTATCATAGAATCGATTGAGAATATCCTTCACTAATCTCTTACTCACCATCCCATACTCTATCATTCTCATCCAATCCTCTGGTAAAGCGCTCTTACTCTTCCCATGGATCTCTGGGATCTCATGCTTCGTCACGTAAGGATCATCCTTCGTTGCTATATGCTTGCAGATGATGCTCGTCGCAGGTCTCACGAAGTATTCGATGGGATCCAGGATAATGATATCATGTAAGCCCTCCTCTTCTGTCCACAGGGCCATACCACGACTATTGAGGAACCTGAGCATCTCTTTCCGCTTTTCTTCGTCATATTGAGCTATGAAGATACCATTAGTGGGTGCAAATGCATTTCCGGGAGTGGCTTCTCCTTGCTCTTTAACCATTTTACTCTTCATGATCGTAGTGAATTCCTCGTATGACAGTGCGCACTTCCCTGTTGCTTTCATCGAATCAAAGACCTTCATCCAAATAATCGGAACTTCTTCCTTCAAATATTCTGCATCATTGAGAGTTCTATCGATCTTCAATAACAGCTGATTGACTGTCGTACTCACCCGCCACTTCTTATTGTTGATTGGAAAGAAGTTCAACTCTTTCGAAGAATCCTCATGATAATAATAAATTATCGATGACCATAATCGACTTCCTTTAAATAACTTCTCCAACTCTTTAGAGATCTTCTCATGGTCCGATAAGGCGCTAACACGATCCTTCCTCGTTCCTATGATAGCTACTGGAACTGCTTCAGGACATCTCATCTCTATAGAGTTAAACCAGAACTTCAACTCCTTGCGACAAAGCAATCTATCAACTTCACTCTTTGACATGAATAGCTCCATATCAAAGACTGCCAGATAAACTCCATAACTAGACATGAAGAAGGGATGCAATACGTTGAAGATCGGTTGGCCACCCATATCAAGGAGACTTAGCTTGAAGGATGGTGGTCGTTTAGGTTTCTCGGTCCAAGATAAAACGGTGGAAATAGAAATATCATTTACTGATAATGAGGGGAGTTGATCCTTCAAAAAGGTTGGACAAAACTCGGTTGATGCTGAATCAGGGCATGAGAAGGTTCTTGGCGAATTGCTTATAGCCGACTCACGTTTAATTGGTATGGTAACGTCATTCGCACAGTCTTCCATTAAATTGCGTAATTTACTATCCCTCATTGATTTCTCCTTTAAGGCAGCCTCGACTTCGTTCTCTGTCTCTGTATTTGTTATTAATTTCCCTTGTTTGAGGCCTTGTCCATGTTTTATACTTCCTGAATATAATTTTACATCGAGCATCTCTGCACCGATAGTCGATTCTGTCTCTTTAAACCATCTCCCAAGAAGAGTGTTAGAAAGAGCAGACTTTCCTGCCCTTCCTTGACCAACAAGCATTATATTAGTTCTATTCCATCTCGAAACAATATGTTCTGGAAGAGTTGATAAAAATGCATTCCCTCTCTTCGAAAGTTGTTCATCATTAGTGAGTGATTGATTGAGAGTGAGTGAAGATATTACCATAAAATTGGCAAGAGAAGGGGAAATATATCTGCAGCCTTCCTTTCTGAAAGTTCTACTAATAAGAAGCCCAATATCGAAACCGTTCTATGACCACCAAGAATTTTATTTCATCAAAGGATTAGAAGTTGCACTTACTTGGTTGCAGATAGAAACGTCAATGGTTTTGCATCGAAGAAGCATATCTACGCACGATTCAGGTGATTCCCTTCCTAACTGAATCTGAATCGAGAAAGAATGAAGAGTGGTAAAACGAGACACATGGACCAGCGACTTACACGATTCTGTGCCATCACTTGTATGAAAGGCTCAAAATATAGTATCTCTTCTTTCGATAACAATTTCGAAATCCGGTAGTCATCTATAACAGCATTCATTTCCCCCTTTACCCTTTCCTTATGATGCATCAGTCGTCGAACAGCAAGGTGCAATGCTGTATTTCCTTTCTAGGTTGAAATATGAACAACACAACAACTTTTACATCTATAATATTTACCACATCTTGAAGATTTACTTGGATGCTGGCGTGCCCCAGTAAGAGTGACACACAGTCAGCATGACCTCTTTTGGCAGCAATCATAAGCGGTGTTTGATTCATCTGCTACATCATCACGACACGCAACCAAGAGATAATATCATTCTTACATCATAAAAGGTAGCATTAACATCAATTTTAGGATGATTTAGTATGATTTGTAAACACTTTGGATAACCGCATTCAGCAGCTATTCGTAAAGCGGCTTCCTAAAGGAGTAAAAGGTTAGTAGACCAACGAATGAGAAATATGTACTTCATCTTACATAGGCAGGTTTATTAAATGCACCACTTTCCACACGCAACAGGAAATGATCCCAACCGCAACAGCAAGCGAGATGAAAAATATAAAACAAACATCAAACCCTGCATCAAACAACAAAAACTTTACCTTATTGAGTTTAGCACCTCCCGCTCTTTCATGAAAGAGAACATGATTTCAAGACGAATCGTCTCAACGCAGCTTACCAATAGTGTGATTTACAAACTTTGCAGCGAGTGTTGTTCTTCGAATAAAATAGGACACTTCAAATTTGATCGAAGAAGTTCGGTGAATTATAATAAGAAAGTTAAGAAAATTAAGAGAGTAGCAAAAGCGTTATTTTACGTTCCGTAATCCTCCAGATTTTCTTGATGGTTTAATACCTTCCAGAAGTGACAGGAATATGCTAATATGTTCTAAAGTATGTTCTAAAGTGACAGGAGAGAAGGTCTCTGGATTCAAAACATTATTGTGAGTTTGTTGGCAGAAAAAAAAGAACAGAAAGTCATCATATTTCAATCGAGAAATCGTTACTAAGTGCTAACAGACAGTCAGTTGATTGGAAGTTGATGAATAGACTTAATAATAAATGGACGTTCATTTAGTCTCATCTTCTTTGCCTCTTGTCCATTTAGTCCAACAAGATGCTTCCAGTTACACATCGATTAGTGAGATTAAGCTATGGCAGTAAAGTTCTCTTCAATTTACTTCAAAGGATCCGATAGGTGTCATATAATAAATCCTTGGACAATATTTCCACACACTTGCTTTTCCAAAGAGATTATAGAACTCCCTGTGCTTCGTTTTAGATATATTTCTAGACTCGTAGTTCTGTAAACCAAGAAAGACAAAATAATACGAAAGAAGAAAGCATTCAAGTCAAAAATCAATCCTAAATCGATATCAAAATCTTTCTTTATTGCAAGTTTTGGAAAGTGATTACCGCTTCAAAAGTAAAGGAAATAGATTCAAAAACAAAAGTATCTCCTTATTTCTTATCTTTTTTCTTGAGTTATGATCAAAAAGAAGACTCGACCAAATTACTTTCGCCTCTTCCTCCTTCATCTCAGTTTTGTTGCTTTCCTCCACATCTCTGCCTTCATAACAAACCTTTTCGCTATCAATCGTCACAGAAACATCTCCATATCTTGTGAAGGAAAAATCGACAATGTGAAACTTAAGGTTTGTTAATACTATAATGGGTTTAAAGAGGTGAAGCTTCATATAGCATGTTTCCTAAAACTAAAATCACATCATTAGACGTATGAAAGTTTCGAGTTTTCAGAATCGAGACTGGGTTACATCGTTGAAAAGAATCAGTTAAGTGTAGCCAAGCGAATGAATTATTTCCTATTATGTTATGAAGATTGTTAGAAACATCGTCCTATGAATAGTACTTCAAAGTACACATCTTTGCTAAACACACACATTGGCACTGATTCCTATTCTCCTCCTTTCCTCTATAGCTTTCAATGTAGCTCTAAGATTATCAACTATGTGCCAGTGTATGTTTTAATTTTTTTGATTGCTACTGTCATTCCGTTCACGAAGATTACCTCTAAAATGTCTGAAAATTTAGGGATTTAACAAAAAACTTTCGATTTAAACTTTACTAGTTACTCCTCGCCGCGATTCATCATGTGAGCGACAGAACTCCTACTCCCTCCAGTCTGTTCATGATGAGACAAACGAAACTCCATCTCCAATTTATTATATTTTTCTTTTTCCAGAGCTAATTGATTCTCAAGGTGGTGGACATGCGATTTTAAAGAATCAATTTCACGCATTAATTTCATTTTTTCCTCCAAAGCTGTCAGCTTCTCAGAATCCATCTTCTCACGAATCTTGTCAAGAGCTTCGGTGTATCTAACTTTATCAAACTCTCTTTCTCTTTTGAACAAATTAATTTCATCTTGCAACCGCTGAATAGCTTGATCTCTGAAACCAACAGCTCTGTCGACTTCTTTTCGGATTTTCCCTTCCACGAACCAGAATAAAAGAAGTACAGTACCAACTCCTATCCCCAATAGAAATCCAAAGGAAGACCAAATAATATGTTAGAAGAAACGTGAGAAAAAAGCATTCAAGTCAAGAATCAATCCTAAATTGATATCAACATCTTTCTTTATCACAAGTTTTGGAAAGTAATATAGATTCAAAAACAAAAATATCGGCACTCTCCTAATTTATTTCTTGAGTTATTTTAAAAGTCGATTTTCTTAAAAGTCGATCTTTGCAGTATGAGAAAGCAGTAGTGCCCACTTCTCGACTTTGATTGAGAAAGTATTCCTTCTCTTACCTATTCATCTCAAGAAAAGCAATGTCCCATGAAGGTGCGCCTGTCATGTTAAATCCAGTTGCTAGTGAGCACTATAAATCTGACCCTCCGCCTCAAGGGTTCATGCATACGCAGACGTATCCCACATTAGATCAATCAGTGAATATCTCAATGTACTCTCCGAACCTCAATTCTTCCCGCGATCCATCCTATACCAATCCTATACTGCCCTCGCGAAGTAATAATCTCAGTGCTGATAGTGGAGGAGGCGGATCTACTCACAAGCAAGGCATGTACGATCGCAACGATAATAACACAAACACCGCGACAACCGATGTGAACGACGTGTCTATGAAGATCGACTTCTCTGATATTTTCCGAGATTCAACCTATACTCATGATTCAACGACGTGGACACAATGTCTGTGTAATATTGTTTACTATTGGTGGGAGTTCATCTCCTGCAAAGAACTTGACGTGAGGTGGTATAAGCGCTTCCTCATTGGTGTTCTCTTCATGAATCTCTGTAATATGGCGGTGGAGATCGGTGGATTAATGAATGAGATCAACGGTCATCATAAAGAGAGCGGAGCCATCGCCTTTGAGATGTTGTATTCCTTCGGTCTGAGCATCGCTGCTGTCAACTGTCTCTTGATCGCGAAACTCATCTATCGACCGACGACCAGATCTGCTCTGATTTCTTCCAGTCTGATTATGGTTTTATTTATATTAGATACAGTACAGTTAGCGACTTATCGTCATCCCGAAGAGATCAGGGATGCTATTACCATCTCACTCTGTGCCTTATTCCTCTTCTTCCAAGCTGCTTCTGCTATACTCCTTTATCGCTACTGGGAGTTTGCGATGTTTCACTTTGATGATCATGCGAATCTCAGAGAATTATTCTTGGATAACTCTGGACAGTATGACTCATCGAACACCAAGTACTTCGACGACCTCAACGCTGTGAGCAAACAGAAGGGATCTCATGGTAGTGGATCAGCGCATGTCGCGAAGGATGCTCAGAAAGAGCTTACCAAAGAACTGGATGTTGAGGAGCAATTGAAAGGAGGGAGCATCGTTCATCCGCACGGTGCGAACATCACCACTGTCGCTGGCACAGGAGGAAAGCAGCCGGCCAAGTCCAACGAGAGTCATAATCCCCGTAGTTTTTCATACACCTTTCGAAATAGTTTTACCTATGGAGCAGCGGGTGCACCTCCAACCCCTGCGGCGATTGGAGGCAGTCAAGCGAGCAACGTCAGCACTACTCCAAGAAACAAGAAACATTCTCCCCGCTCTACTCGCAGTAGAGCTAGTATGCTATCGAATCACAACATCAACCTTCATAATTCACTCCTGCAACAGCAGCAGCTATCACCACCAACAACAAATGTCAATCTGACGAAGTTCTTCAATGCTGTTGATGGAAATCCAACCACAACCACCGCTCCTTCTTCCTCCTCTGCGAATCAAACTCTTTCGATTCAAAATCCTCGAAATGTCCAATCCTCGAATCACACATCCTCGGTAGTTATGAAACAACCGTCAGAACAAAGTGCTGATCTCAGTCGGACGAGTAGCTATAACAGTGGAGGAGGGAGTCGACAGAACCTATCCGCTCTTAGCAACGATCGGTTGCAAGCACAATATGTTAATAGTCCGAGTAGTAGCAGTAGGCATAGTGTTGTAGAGGTCTTGCGGCTATCGTCAGCCTCGCATCAAAGCTCATCACAGAGAGAAGAAGAGACAACGAATGCTCTCCACTCCTCCGCTGAGAAGGGCAAAGAGAAATAACAGATAGAATAGAATATCTTATAGTTAGTATGATAATTAACTTATCATAAAGCTCATCTATGTTCTCCTACTTCATGTTAGCACAATCGCTCTTTCTCCCTAGCATCTATGTTTGATAGTGAATCGCTCTTCCTCTTGCCAAAGATAATGGTGGCAGTCACAGGGCGGTGATCGGAGATGCGGAAGTCATCATCCCATAGCTGATGGGTCTTGTTTCTTGGTAATACTCGACAAGCGTCAACAAACAGCTTCTCAGTCAACATCGATTCCGAGGTTGGCGTGGTGAGGTTTTGCTGTTGTGGAGAAGGATGGTGACTTGTATGTAGTTGATGGTTAGGATGAGAGTGGTTGAAAGAGGGAGAGTTATGATGATGATGGTTGTCCTTAGACTTGTTATGATGAGTCCTTGTTTCCCTTCTCTTCTGAGAGTGGGATGCATCACTGTCATTACTGTGAGTATGGTGTAGAACATCCTCATAGTATTGTTCTTCCTCATCTTCCTCTATCGACGCACTTAATGTCCAGTCAACAAGAGAAACAGGTTTTATCGCAGCCTTGCTTGTCTCAGGACGGACGAAGATATGATCCACACCCACATCCTCTTTGAGATGATTGCGGTGACTCACGAAGGTTGTGAGACCATAGTGCTGGTTCTGCATCGAACGAGAGAAGGGTGATGTCACGTCATCACCGTTATTGTTATGACTGGTTGCTGGGGGTGAAGTTGAGTCAGGTTGGGAGTTGAAAGGCGGGCAGATCTCAAAGCATGACGAATAACCGATCTTCCTCAGATGATCGCACACCCTCGATTTCATCTCAGCATTGAAATCTCCCACAACTAATCGTGTGACATGAGATATGTCATAACGATGTGCGAAGTTGTCCATGACCTTTGTAATGATCTCCATCTGCTGGACCTGTGAGATGGACTCAAGGTTATTGTGAGGGAAGGACAAGTGAGTATTCGCCACGATGACATCTTTGCCTGTCTGCTTGTGTTTAAGCCATGCCATAATAGCGACTCGATCTCTCATATTACAGAGATAAACATTTTCTGTCTTCTGTATCTCGAAGGTGTTCGTCTTGACGAGTAAAACAACCGCGTCAAGCTTTGTTCCTGTTCGCTGTAACATCAGCATCTCATAGCCATGCTTATAGAACTCTTCTCGAAAAATATTCAAATATTTGACATTCAGCCAGAACTCTTGCAGTGCGATGATATCAGTGTTTGGAAATAGTGTTTCTTCGAAGAATTTCCTTGTCTTCGTTGCTCGCGATTGCCACAGCTCAGGGTACTGCGACTCTCGCTTTCGCCCGCCTGTCTCCATGTTATAGCTTGAGAGACGCTTGTAAACAGGAGCGAGGAGGTTGAAGGATGCAACGGTAAAGTTGCCTGCGGAGGTGTATTCAGCTTTGTTCGGCCTCCATGAGTCTAGACGATCATAGTGGATCGCAGCGATATTCTGCGACACATTGTACGGAAGTTTCGTCTGTGATGATACATAGGACGGGAATTTCGTCCTTCTAAGTGCTGTTGTCAGCATGGGAGTAGGGGGTAGAACCAGGGCAGGAGAGGTAGAGGAGGGAGTGGGTGGAGGCTCGACCTGCGCACTACTCAATCTCAATCGACGGAGACCAGAAAAGGCAGGGCCGAGAGGATAATGGCTATTAAATGACTTAAATTGACTAGAGGTAAGTTCTCGGAGGTAAAACGCAGAACAATAAAGGCCGAAATCGACGAACGAACAAATCGACAGAAAAAGTAAAAAAGGAACGAGGAAACAAACCTTCGTCAACGTTTTCACTCACTGCAAATAAATATAAACCAACTGCGGAAAAATATTTCTTTTCCACAAAAAAGAGAGTCTCTGAAACAATCTTGGACTGTCCTAAGATATCCTCACACTGACGTTGACTTTCCACTTCGACAGGTTTCCAATCAAATCAACTTCCTTTAACCTTCGTTCGGCTTGTCTCTTACACTTGATGTTCCACTATCAGAGTCTCTCTTCAAGAAAGTCCTTCGAAAGGCTGACAAGTGTCGAGCAATGACTGTCTTAATGATTGAAATTGTCTGAAGTTGATGATGTCGATGAAGTTTTTTTCATAATGTTGACTTCAGAAATTTCGAGATTTCGAACTTTCGCATTTTCGCTTAGAGGGGCAAGAGAGATGCAGAAGGGAGGAAAAAGTCGATTTTTGAAAAAGTCGGAAGATTTCTCGAAGCTATTGACCAAAAATATCGATCAGCTTGAGTGACAGCAAAGCTTTCCTTTGATCATTCTCAGTTAAGAAGAAGCGTAATCTCTTTCCAGGATCTTGGCTTTTGTTTATCAAGGATTAGATAGACTCTCTTATTTCGTTGGAACGAAGAAATTCAATCTCTCTTCCTTTGATATTATCTAAGTAGTGATCAAAAATCTCCTTTGAGAGCTGTTCCTCTTTGAATTTTATTGATTCTTTGTTTTCATCAAAAGAAAAGAAATGGATCGTTCTTTACTTTCTAATGCAACAACTCAAGATGATGCTCCGACTCCTGGTTACATGCTAGCTGAGATTTCAAGTAAGTTTCGTCCTAACGCCTCTTCTGGCTTTTCCCTCATATTTTCACCGAATTAGAGGCTACTCTTGCAAACTATCAAGCAAATATTCAATTGCAAGACTTTTTAGTCAGCAGATTAACCCACAAACATCATAATGTGAAGCATAAGTGTCTTGTTATTGTTAAGGTATTAATAACTCACATCATTCCTTCACATTACAACTCAAACGTGTGTATTCAATAGCATGTGTGCCGAACTGGAAGGCCAGAATTTAAAAGAGAAATGGCGAAGAAGGTCGATGTAATCAAGGAATGTCTTCGTAAGTGCTCTCTAAGGTCTGAAGTTCGCCCATTGTTAATATCTTTGCTGTTAGAGTTCAGAGGACCACCAGACCCACTCCGTGGTGATGAAATCTACAAGAGAGTCCGTGATGCTGCAAAGGAGGCCTTAGATTCAATCTTCGACAGTCAGATGCCGATTACCACCTCTGCTGTCGCTGCGACCAATCGCATCCAAGGCATCGGCAACGACTACGTGCCCACTGACATCGGCAAAAAAGAATCAGGAGGTATTCTCAGCTCCTTTGTTTCATCTGTGACCAATGCAGTCATGGGGGATGGGACAGACCCAGTCTATGCCGGTCATCCAGGTGCTGAGGGATCCTTCATCGGTGGTGCAGACAAGCAATTCGCCGCTCAAAACCCCTCATACACCGCCCCTGGAAATCAGACGATCTATCGAAGTGGATCTTCAGGCATGACTGGACTTGGTAACCCAAACTTCAAGGATGCGCGTGATGAGAAGTCTTGGTATCAGAAGGCGGGAGAGACGATCTCCTCCTACACCTCTTCCTCTAACCCAGCCCCTGCCACCCATAACTTCCAGTCAAATAACCCTGACTGGAACTATGCGACCAACAGAGGAAGCAATGCCATTAACATCAATCAGGAAGGTTATCAGCCTCAAAGAACAAATGCCCTTGGAAGTAATGTCACTCACTTCCAGCAGTGGCAGAACCAATCAAACAGCGGATTAGTCACGAGTCAGACCCATGCTGTCGTTCCTGACCTCCCTCCAGCTAATGGACTTGGTACAGGGCGAGTGGGTGGCGCTGCATCTGATGGTGGTTATGAGCGAGCACTGCTAGAGGCGTTGTGTGAGCCAGGAGGACTGAAAGCCATCCCACCTGAAGGAAAACTACAAGATTTCCTAGTAACCGCTCTTAACCTCTCCCCTGATCTCGTCGGGAATGTTTTATTGGATTTATTGAATGCTGATTCCTGGCAGACGAGAGTGAAGGCACTCATTGTCATCGGCAATCTTGTTCAGACGAGAGACTGCGGTGCACACAAGGATTGGTGGAGAGCCAATCATGAAGATGTCAGAGCACTTTGCAATGATTCAAAGGCTGGTGTGAGGAATCAAGCGAGTAAGACTTATAAGATAATCACAGGCACTGTGGTCAATGTGAGCACCAGCGAGGAAGCGATCACTGAGACCCCTCCTGTCAGTGCGAAGATCAATGGCAATGCCACTGTCAACGTCAGTAGAAAGGAGGAGTCTTTGTTAGACATGTTAGATGATGGAAATTACAATGCTCCGCCTGCAGTATCATCCCCTCAACCACCAGTGACAGCGAACACTGTCTCTGCCCCACCCACTGCCGGACTCGATCTATTCTC
>VKHI01000209.1:18769-33219 GCA_015145745.1 Poterioochromonas sp. DS
GCAGTATCATCCCCTCAACCACCAGTGACAGCGAACACTGTCTCTGCCCCACCCACTGCCGGACTCGATCTATTCTCGGGACTTGCTGTCAGCAGCTCTGCCCAGCCATCTCCTACCCCAGCAGCCCCTGTTAGCATTCTACAGACCTTTGAAACTTCATCCAACCCTCAAGTACCTCCTCCTGCTCCTTTGTCCTCCTCGTCCACTGCGATCTCCAATAGTTTCGACTTCCTTAATGACGACTTACCTCCTCCTTCCCAGCCAGCGCCTCCTGCTCCTCCTGCTAATGACAATATGTTCTCTGGTATGAATTTAGGTGGTGTGACTAATAGCCCAGCACCAGTGCCATCAACTAGCAATAAATCGATTATTGATGACTTCGCTGGACTGTCTGTCGGACCGGCGCCTGTCCCATCACATAGTCCTATGAATAACAATGGTGGCGGCGGTGGTGGCTTCAGCTTCATCAATAACAATAACAATAATAGCAGTAACAATAGTAGACCAACCAATCCTATCAATCCCTCGTATTCTGTCATCTCGTCTGTCTTCGTTGAGAACAATGCCAATACTGCCAGAGCTCCACAAAACGATAGTTTCGCACAGGTAAACCAGTTTCATCATATCCATATTAACCCTCTTATTATCTTTGTTATAGTTGGTGAATCTAGGCGGAGGTAATAGCAGCAGTGCCCCTGCTTCGTCCTCTTCTGGTAGATATGTTCCTGCACCTGCGCCAGCTAATCCTGGCTATGCAGTGAACAATGGAGTGCGATATGCTCCAGCTCCTGCACCAGGAGCTCCTGCCGGCTACTACGCTCAACCTTATCCAGGACAACCTGGCGTCTATCCAGTACAGCCTGTTTATCCCCCTCAACAACCTGTCTACCCACAACAGCCAGTAGGCGGACCATTGCCCAATGCTTATGCCAACAACCCATCGAATCCCTTCATAGCACCTGGCATGCTCAATCCCCTCGCACCAAGAAAGAACATCCCTACAACTGATGCAGTTGGTAAGTGATCTCTCGCCTCTATAGGGGGATCATGTGATGACGTCTGTGTTATTTTAGGTGGTGGTTCTAGTGGATTCTCATTCTTAGGAAGCAGTGGACCAGCTGCGACAGGTGGCAATGATAGCTTTAACTTTGTCTCTGACGCTATGAAGGACATGAATAAGAAATAGTCTGACAACATTGTTCACTATAGCTCATAGAGGTGTGAGGTGAGGTGAGGTGGAGGGGTGTTGGTTAGTAGTAAGCGATTGCTATTGCATTCAGAGATGGGAGGCATAGCACATTATCATAATATTAGATGCTCTTATTATTAATATGTTATTGTTATTGTTATGGTCGCATTTTCTCTTTATCCAGCGTCATCCAATAACCACAATAACAATACTAATAATAATATCATAATAATAATAGTAGTAATAATAATAATAAGAGTATAATAATAATAATCATAATAATCATAACAATAATAGCTTTGTAGGGTGATATGTTAGTAGAAGGAGGATGTGTTCGGAAGGTTTCTTTTCATTTGTTTTTGTTTGAATTTTAATTAATAATAATCATGATAGATTGAGATGGATTCAATTCATTTCACTAATGTAGGGTTCTTCTTGAATGATGAATCATCGTCAAGTGTTTGGGGGTGTTAGATCTATTACTATATTGTAAGTCATCTCTGCACCTGATGATAGGAGTTCCTTTCCTCTGATAACTTTAAGAAGCAATCAACAGCATTTCAAGGCATCTAATATATTCCAATCTTTCGTAACTTTATATTTATCTTATGTATATTATATTTATATTATAGTATGATCTATATTGTTATTGCTAAGAGTTATAGTGGCTTCAAGACAGTGTCAATGATAGGGAAAGGATCCGGTGACGTCACATCAATCAAATATCTCTGCTGCTTATTATTCTCCTCTCCATCGTCTGTTGACGTCATCGCGGGTTCACTGTCTTGCATCTTCTCGACCACTTGTTTTCTGAACCTCTTCGAGCACTTCATCGCACCTCCGTCAGCCAGAGGAATCTTCAGAGAGTACGCATGCAACATCATTCGATCGCACACCACTGACGCCATGACGTCATTTACATAGGGAAACCTCTGCTCATTCGTCAGCCCCTGCGTCGCTGCCTCTGCTAGAGCTCGATGGAAGGTGTGGTGTAGGAGGTGGCGGTAGTGGTGGTTGTAGGTAAAGTCTCCGACGATCGCATGACCTATGCAGAGACTGTGCAGACGCAGCTGATGCCTCCGACCTGTCAGAGGTCGCAGCAATACCTTCGTCACTGCTTGTCCCTGGTAGTAGGCATTGTTGTCTAAGATGATGAGCTCAGTGGCGGAGTCTTGCATCTCTTCTCTCTTCTCGTCGGGGTGAGAAGGTTCTACGCGAAACTCGTCATCGATCTCCGTCAGAGGGATGCGAATCAGCAGTCTCTCTCTGTCGCTGTAGGGGTCATCAGAGGAGGGTGTGGAGGAAGGAGGTGGTTGGTAGCGGTAGATGAAGGGATAAGAGCGACTAATGAGAGGTGAAGGAGGAGTAAGAGGTGTTGCAGTGGCGATAGAGGAGGTGCTAGGAGGTGGTGGAAGGTTGTTCTCTCGATAGTAGCGACATCGTTCTTCGAGGTATATGTCAGGCGCAAAGAAGTTCTCTTGTTCTAATGCTGACAGCTCATCGTTCTCCGCCATTCCCTCGCCACTACCTTCCTCCTCCTCTCCCTCGCTGACGACTTCACTCTTCCTTTCTCTGCTTTCCTCCACTTCCTCCTCCTTCCCTTGTCCCGTCAACTTCTGATAAGCCTCTACTGAGGACTCTAAGAGAGGAGGAGTGACGTCACACTCTTGCAAGAGCTTTCTCAATAATTTACGCTTCTTCGCCGCGATTGCGAGTTGTTCGAAGGGGAGAGTGAGGAGGTGCTGGTACTCCCTCCCACTCGCTCTCTCTTGCTGCTGACGTCGACGATGTCTCTCACCTGTGCTGAGAGTGACGTCATCAGTTGTGGTCTCAGTTAAGGAATTGTCTTCAGCAGATGTGCAATAGACTAATTGTTGGAATCGCTGACGTTGCTCCTCTGTGACGGTCACTTCAGGCAGGGAGTACTTCGTTGGTCTGAGATGTGATGGTGGAGGGTCTCTACCGGCTAGTTTGTGGAGGTATTGATAGCAGATCTCGAGGTTGTGATGCATGAGTTCTTCCTGCCAGAAGGTTCCCAGAGCGATCCTAGCCTCCTCAACTGACATCTTAGCAGGATCTGTGGAGGTTTCAACTCGCGCCTTGTGATGGGCTTGTGGACTAGAGGAGCGGTCAGGACGGTTGGAGTGACGTTGTGCTTGCTTTTTCAGATCTTTTATTTTTCGCTTATTTCTACTGCGATGAGAGAAATCCACAAACTCTGATTTCTCAAAGGGTTCAGAATATACAGGCCATTGATCCAGCGAGACATGGCCTTGTAACACCGCGAGGTACTGCTTTTCTGTGATTCTATGAGCGAAAGCAGAAGAAGCAGCCGCTGCCCCTTCCTTAGTCAATCCGATGCAGAGCACTCCAGATGTTGCAAAATCTAGCTGATGAACCCATTTTAGGGAAGCCTCTGGAAGATTTAGTGACTTTGATACAATCTTAGCCACAGTGACGTCAAAGTTTCCATCCATGCGAACATCATAAGGTTTGTTAATAACACAGTAGTGCTGGTCCATATGAAGGACCTCTGCTGTGTAATCTGTTGCAGTGTTACCAAGGGATCTTCGAAAGAAGGAAGTTGATGTTGATTCTGAACTAAGCTCTCGCTGAGATCGATTAGGCTTCACATGGCCAACTCCTCTTAGAGCATTGGATTTCATGATCTTCCACGAAAACGAACAGAAAAACCCACTCACCGTCTTCACTGGAATGATTAGAAGCAGGAAAACAGTATGAATATGAAAGTACTTCAATAAGGGATGTATTTTTGTCGTTCTAAATTGATCACCAATCCAATAGAGCAAATAACACACTCTCGATATACCATCCTTTAAAACCCGGGATATTCATCCCGGTCACCTTGGTTTCTTCCGGTCATCCATTAATAAATCGAGTTTTAAATAAGTAATAAAATACGATTTATTTGAGTGAGTTAGTGGGTTTTTTTGTGGAAGACCGCCCATCTCAACTGATTGAACGTTTTATTTTTTCAGTGTTTAAACCAATACAAAGCAACTTCACTCCTTCCCACACGATTTACACCCTCCCTCGACACCAAACCAAGACTCTTTGTTAGTTTTACAAGTGTTAGTATTACCAGTTCAACGCCCTCCCTTTGCAGACACTCGAAATTGAGAGATCCGCGAAGAATTGCTTGTAACTGTTGGACCAAGTTTAAACCTTCCCTTTCATTGGTTTACCACAATCCATGCTTTAAACTGTGTAGAATTTAATCTATTAATTATTATATTTATAATTCCTTTCTTCTCCTTCTTTTATTATTATAATTTCTGATTTATTAGTATATAAATGTCGATAACAGATAACGAGATCGATCAAGCGATTAAATCACTTTTAGCTGTCAAATCTTCGCCTCCGGGCACTGAAGTAAACTTACCAGAAGATTTAATCGTTAAAGTTGTTCGTTCAGCTCGTGAAATCTTCCTTCAACAGCCGATGTTGTTGGAGGTCAGTGCACCTGTCAACATATGTGGAGACACTCACGGCCAATACTCTGACATGCTACGACTGTTCGAAATAGGAGGTTTCCCACCACAATCCAATTATCTGTTCTTAGGAGATTATGTCGATCGAGCGAAGCAGAGTATCGAGGTCATCACACTAGCGCTGTGTTATAAGATTAAATACCCTGAATCCTTCTTCCTCCTACGAGGAAACCATGAATGTGCCTCATTAAATCGTATTTATGGGTTTTATGATGAATGTAAACGAAGGTATAGTGTGAAACTATGGCGTATCTTCGCTGATAGTTTTAATTGTATGCCTGTCGCTGCTGTCGTCGAAGATAAGATTCTTTGTATGCATGGTGGTCTTTCACCTGATTTAGATCATTTAAGTCAAATATTCGATATCCCACGACCTACTGATGTACCAGATGAAGGTTTATTATGTGATCTGCTGTGGTCAGATCCCGATGCCAATGTTATGGGCTGGGGATACAATGCGCGGTAAGACAGCCTTCCCACTCCTCCCACAGCTCCTCTCTGACTTGACACTGTCCTTTATAGAGGGGTATCCTATACCTTTGGCCATGATATCATTGCAGACTTCCTCAATCGCCACGGCCTTGAGTTAATCTGTCGTGCACATCAAGTGGTAGAAGATGGTTATGAGTTTCAAGCAAATCGACAACTCGTCACAATCTTCTCTGCACCAAACTATTGTGGAGAATTTGATAATGCTGGTGCAATCATGGTAGTTAATTCAGATCTAGTTTGTTCTTTTAAGATATTGAGACCTCTATCGCATAAAGCAAAGATAGAAAGCGAAGAGAAGATGACTTAAAGACAACACAACTAGACGTGTCCTCTCCTCTCCCTCTTTCTCCTTCTCTTCTCCTCGGTTCGTTGTGCATAGTAGATTTTCTATTTTTTTTTTCAAAGTATCAGAGTAATAATGATTGGTCTATGGTATGATTTGACAAAAGAGTATTGATTATTTGTTTTGACGTGTTTGTTTGTTCTTCTCAGATGATGTTGATGTTGTTGTTTTCCCTCCTCCCTTTTTCTTTGTTTTGCTTCTTTTTCTTTTTCTTTCGTTTCACTTTAATAGTTGAGAGAGATAGAGAATGAATATTAACAAGTAGATCATATGTAGAAAGGCAATTATAAGAAAGGAAAGAGCATTGATGACAGCTGTGAGAGAATGACTTGTCTCTTGATCATTGATAATTTGTGGTCTCTCTTCTCTCACATCTCTTATCAATGTTACTCTCTTTCTGTCCTTTGTTTGTTCGATTGCTTTAATAATCGTCTGTTTGTATTAAATCAGCAACCACTCCTTTCATCGAAGAGCGATGACATTAGAGTTGTATGTATTGTGAATCTCATTCTTTCCATCATCTCACATCATCAAAAGCAAAACAACAGAATAACAATAATAGCAATCATTAGAAACCTGCCTCATCTGATCTTAAGGTTTGAAGAATTTCATTTCTGTTAATTTAGAAGAGAAAATAAAGAAGATTCGTAACTTCGTGACTTATTATAGCAGTTAAGGTTCCCTTGCGTGCTTTCGGGTTCATTTGACATATCTTTCCCAAAATAATTCTTCAATCTTCAAATCTTCAATAGAGTTTGACTTTACGAGAAGCAAGATGGATTTATTGCAGGATTTTAGTGTCTCATGATTCATTTGCCGTTCCTTCCTTGAAGCGTAAGAGCAGTTGTTCTTGTGAGGAATTATGTTATCTTCTCTGGTGGTAATGATACTTTCGATTTAAATCAGCTCTAGTCATCGTCCCATGGCTTGATACATCATTCACGACTTGACTTTCATAGAGATTCTTCGCATTCTTCGCGTGCATGAGATGTCTTTGCATGCCAGGGATCGAGGACAGTTCGCCTGATAGCACTCGATTCTCCACGACCACATGCTGCTGGAGATCTTCATCAAGTTCTCTTTGTCTTCGTTGAATATTATCTTTTACCCAGTCAAGGATCAAATCATATCGATTTCTCTCTTGGTTTGTTGAGTTTACTACAGGTGTCGCATATTGCTGCTGTCTTTGATTCCCTGATACCTGTGAAAATGTTTGAAGTGTGGAAAGAGGTGAAGATTCTTTCATTTCATTCATCTTTTCCCAATGAAGAACTAACTCTATATCTTTGTTAAATCTCAATGTAATCTTATCTTATCTTATCTTATATTAATATTCACTGTTATGTTGTTTTGTTTGTTGACCGTTATCAAGAGAATCTCATAATTTTACATGACAGGTCTACCCCTTTGATTGTTTCCGTTAATAATAATGCATTATTATCACTCTATACACTTCAATCAACGTAACACTGCTCGATCTACACATCTATACCACGAGGGATAAGTTGATTGAGTTGATTGAGTGGATTGTTCGATGAATTTCTCTTGGAATTTATTGAAACGACCAATTGGTCCTGATGAAGGAAGTAAACCGATTGCTTGTGCGAGTACAGTCGGAACGGATCCACTGAGCGACGATGCAGTGCGAGGCGCCGAAGTTACAAGTTCTGTGATTAAGGAGGCTATAAGTAGCACTTATCACCCTGGAACATTTGATGTCTGGGCGATGGCTATGACGACAGTTGTAGGTGGTTTGATGTATGGATGGAACGCTGGTCTGACCATCGGCTTTGGCGGCTTTCTAGTTGCTCAGATTCTCATGGGTCTTGCCTTTGTCATTTTAGTCTATGCGCTGTCTGAGATCGTGTCCACCACCTCTTTCTCAGGAGGGTCATATGGTATGGCTCGAGTGATGTTAGGCTTTTACCCAGGCTTTCTGATTGCATGTTTCGAGCTCATGGAGTATATGAGTTATAGTGCAGCGTCTGTTGTATTTTTAACCAATTATATTGTTGACAATACAGGAAGTGACCCGGGTTATGAACCATTGATAGGATTGATGTTTTATGTCTTCTGCTTCATGTTGTTGCTGGAGAGAGATTACTTGTACTGGAAGTTCATTACCGTTATTGCTGTTTTTAGTGTATGTATTATTCTTCTGTATTGTATTGGCTCCCTTCCTTTTACTGACTTTGTTGTAAATGCTTCAATGCATGTTGATAAAGCTGTAAATAGTGCTGGTCAACCTGTCAGCACTGATGATAATACTCTTTCCTCTACTCAGAATTGGTTTCGAGGAGGAATGGTGATGTTTCTGCAAGTTCTACCTGCCACTTCTGTTGGTTTTGCAGGTATTGAGTCTGGTGCGCTTGTGACAGATGTCATCGATGCACCTCGAAAGAACATGCCAGCGGGACTTAACGCTGGTGTCCTTACACTCTTCGCATTATTTATTGCTGTGAACTTCGTGGCCTCATCATTATCACCTGGATTATCTTCGATATTCCTCGATGACGACATCAGCAGCCTCGCTCAGAATCAATACTTCATGAATTATGGGTTTGAGCATCTTGGTATATCAACAGAAATCGCCGAAGGGTTCATACTTCCTGCTCAGTTAGGGATGGCCTTTTCTTTCTTGTTACCTTCTGCCACTTTATATCAAGCCATGGTCGAGTCAAAACTCTTACCGAATTTCTTCCCACTTAAGTCAGCAGAAAGGGAGATTGACTCCGAAGAACAGCCTGTGATGTCAGAAGCTGAGAGACAAAGGCTTAGTAAAGTGTCAGCCATAATCACGATGTTGATTTCATACATTCTCTACCTAATTGCAGTCTATTACCCTGAATTTGATATTATGAACGTCCCTGTCGTTTTAGCTTGTATTGTCTATCTGAGCGATCTATTCGCGTACTACAAGCTCCAGACAGAGTATAATACCATTGATCGGGAGTTTAAGAGTCCATTTGGAATCATTGGGGCTCTCTATGCTGCATTGATGTTTCTAATCTGCCTTATTGGAATGCTAGGTTTTCTTGATGAGATTCAACTAACAGTATTTCTTCTAGGCTTTACAATCGCCTGTTCCTTGTATTATTTTCTTTATGCATGTTCAAGACAAGTTATCTCACCAACTGAGCAACGTTCTGTCTTTACCATGCATGTAATTCGTTTTAATCGCGCTAAAAGAAAGCGTGTGACGAAGAGAAGATCGCTAGGAAAGAAAGGATTGAAGAAATTGCTTTCTCTCCTACCTCATAGCTAATCTAGACTAGTCTAACCTCGTTCAGATCTTGATCACTTGTATGTTTTTTTTTCTGTTTCATTCGTTGTTTATATTTAATTGTCATCCGATTTCTTTCGATCTATCCCTTCATATGTGAAGAAGGGGCATCGAGAGAGCTGTGTTTGTCTTCGTGTTTTGTTCAAACTTTCTACTCTTCCTTCGGCATATACGTTGATAGTCTATTCTTAGATCTCTTCTTTTGAGCTTATTCACTGCTTTGTCGTGTTTATGATCTAATGTAAATCATATTAATAAAAAATGAAAATGATAGTACCTCCGTCTGATGAAAGACATAACGACTACAGATTATGGAGGAAAGAACAATAATTAATCGTATCTCTCAACTTGTTGAGACTATCTCCAATTTTCTTGTTTGTTCTTCGAACGGAATACGATGTTGCATTTGCGTTATATTGTTATTATTATTTTCAATACATAAACATTAAATTCCCATATTACAATAGGTCAAACAAGCACAAGTAGTATAAATACATCGTTTTATAGGATGCAATCAAAGAGATATGTAATCATCTACGAAGGAAAAAATCACAGTGAAAAGAGGTTTCAATGACAAGAAGGTTTATCCATCAGAATAAAGCACACAATACACACAATACACACACAAAAGAGGGGATGAAGAGAAGGATAAATAACTACAAACCACTACTACAAAAACAGAAGGACATGACTAATAACACTACGTCGATTGATTGAAGTAAGACAAAAACTTCTGAAAACCAGTTTTCTTTGGTTTTCTCTTTGTCACACGTTGTCTCTTATGACGATTAAAACGAATTACATGCATAGTAAAAATGGATTGTTCTTCTGCTCTAGAGATTACTTGTCTCTTAGCAGCATAAAAGAAATAATAGATTGAGCAAACCAACCAATAAACGATCAAAAAGAGCGGCAGCTGTATCTCACCCATGAAGGCGATTAATCCTATAAAGCACAAGAGGAAAATAACCGCAGCAAAGATAGCACCAATGATGCCAAAGGGGCTTTTAAATTCTCGATCAATGATATCGAAATCAGTTTGTAATTTATAATAAGCGAATAAATCGCTAAGGTACACGATACATGCTAACATGATCGGAGTATTGGTAATATCAAAATCAGGAAAAAAGATTGCAACAAGAAACAATCCATAAGAGATTGTCATCGTTACCGCAGCAGAAATCCATTCTGCTTCAGGAGGAGTTTCGACCTTATTGCTTTCATTGTCGCTTGGAGGAGGTGGAGTTGAGGTAAAAGATGTTGTAAAGAGTTTGGATTCTACCATCGCGTGGTATAATTTAGCAGCTGGAAGCATAAAACTAAAAGACATTCCAATTTCAGCTGGAAGTACAAGCCATTCTGACACTTCAGGGGGGATTCCGATCCTTCCAAGCCCGTAATTCATGAAGTATTCATTAACGAGAAAACTCTCATCGTCATCACGGAAGATGGATGAAACACCAGGATGCATGGAAGAAGCAACAAAATTTACAATAATAAACAAGACAAATAACGTGAAAAGTCCAGAAATCATACCAGCAGGTAGATTCTTTCGAGGTTGATCAATAATATCAGTGACTAATGCACCTGACTCGATGCCAGCAAATCCCCAAGTTGTATAAGGCAAAACTTGCAAGAACATCACCATACCTCCACGAAACCAGTTTCTTGTGAGTGGAGTCAAGGTTGCATCATCAGTAGTCACGGGATCACCAGCACTGTCCACGGAATCGTGCACGTGCATGGAAGCATTCTCAGCGAAGTGAGTGAAAGGTAAAGAACCAATACAATAAATTAATAAAACAATTAAACTAAAAATACCAATAAAGGAAACAACGCGCCAATAAATATAATTCCTTTCAAGGATTAATAAATAACAAAGAACATAGAAAATAAATCCAATGAAAGGTAAATAAATTACATCTAAACTAAGCTTCTCCGCTAGAAAGGTTGCGACAAATTCAGCTGAATCAGCACTATAGCTCATATACTCCATGAGCTCGAAACATGCGATCAGAAAGCCTGGGTAAAAGCCTAACATCACTCGAGCCATACCATACGATCCTCCTGAGAAAGAGGTGGTGGACACAATCTCAGACAACGCATAGACTAAGATGACAAAGGCAAGACCCATGATAGTTTGAGCGACGAGAAAACCGCCAAAACCAACTACTAAAGCGATCGGCCAACCGAACATAAGCCCACCAAGGACTGTCATCATGTTCATAGTCCAAACATCAAACATACCGGGACGGTATCCTTTCTTCTCATCTTGAGGTTTACTATTTTGTGGCTCAGTTGGCTCCGCTGCTCTTTCAGAATCCGGCTGATTTTCAAAACTGCTCTCGCTGGGGGAAGTTGGAGATAGTTTTGACGAAGTTTGAGGTTTGACCTTCTGACGAAACATATTCCACGTCATTCTCAAACTTTTTACTTTTTTCCTGTTTGAGGTAATGATTGATTCAATGCTTTCTTAGACACACTTAACACTGAATCCTCAACACTCTTCAACCTCTGCCCTTCTTTCGTCCGATAGTCTTAGAACTACTTGTGATCCGTTGAATGCTGAAGGAGTTTCGGCCTTCTTCGGCCTCTCTACCGATTGATGTTCTTAGAATACCGGTAAAGTAAAGAGAGATCATGGAGACGAGCATTACATCATATCACAAAGTATAACTTACGACTCAAACTGGATTGGTATGAAATATAAATGAAGTAGCATTGAATTGAAATACAATTTTAAAAAAAATACACATTTTTTAAAATTCCTTAATCTTTGTAATCCTTGAAACAATTATTACATTCATTACAGAAGATAAGCCATATAATTTACATTTATTCGCAACAACTGAACGATGTATCAACTCAACATGAACTTATAAAGAAATAGGAACAAATCCAGTAGTGTGATCTACTGCATTCGCTGAGGAAAATCCTTTTGCCTTTATCAATCGTCGACTATTCAAATAGAAAGATTTAAACATATGAATGTCAATTAGACCATGTAAGCCACAACCATCAGGGAATCCTATCCACATATCTGATTCCTCTTCCGGGAAATCCGTCTCAGTAAGAAGCTCTAATTGAGACACGGAGGCTCCAGGATTGATGTCTTTACCTTCGTCAACAAATTCCTCAAAATAATCCTCGAAGTCACCATCATACTCACTCAAAATCTTATAATCTTCATTTCTTATGAGTTCCGAGAACTCCTCAAACTCAACGCCTGATTGCTGCTCCCACGCAACAATTTCGCCTTCATCATTTCTATCGTAATTTGGGAGGTCAGGAACACCCTCTACCTCATAATCTGTCACTGCATGTTTTCTCAGGGGAATTGAAGGGTTTCTTTGGTTTTTTAAACTGTAATGAAGAATCGCATAAGAATTTAATACCTTCGCAGACATCCTATTCTCGCTTCCAGATGTTAGAGCATCTTTTACGAAAGAGAAATAATCTTCATCGACACGAGCATGAACACGAATGGAATGAACAGTTAAAGCAAATTCTGATAAAAATGGAAACTCATTCTTCACATACAGATCTTTCCAACTATCAAGGGGATGCGCAGTATCAACATTTCTAAAAGTTCTGGAAATATCTGCCTTCATGTACTTTACAAGCTCCTCCTTCACTAATATGATACCATTGCATCCCCCTGGTCTCCATCGGTTAAGAATTGTAGCAATGATCACCTGCATCTTTCTCTCGACTGATTTGTTATGATGAGCAGGATTGTCTAAGAAATTGTTCATTGACTCCACTGCAGTTAAAGCAAGATCACGATATTTGGGAATTAGGAAAAAAGCAACGAAATAAATGGATTCCTCTGAGAGAAATGGCATGACTCTCTCACGTAAAATTGTTAAGAGACTCATAATCTCCTCTTGTGAAATATATTTACAATGATGGTAAATTCTTCGAAGTTCATAATCGAACTGTAAGAATGTTTCAAAAATAAAGCCTAATGAAGTATTTCCATTCTCAATGTTTCCAATGGCATTGGTAACAGGTGCAATCAAAGAACAGAGTAATAGATTTCGATGAAAATGGAAATCAGAAGTAAAAATTTCGAACACGGATGAATGTATTGGTCGAGGGAGAGGATTTCCCTTGAACCCATAAGCATAAAGATGTTGGAAAATGTCAGAATACTGGCAGATTCCGAAACAAATTTTAAAAGGAGAATGAAATCTCACTTTACAATAAGAAGCTAAAGATCTTTGAATTCTTCGCTCTCTCTGCATGACAGAGACTGCAACATTCCAATGATGAGAACAGTGAATAAATTTAACAAGCCTCACATTACGCCTCATGTCATCTGAGAAAGCTTCAAAAATATCATTTAGAACCAGATTTAACGAATGTAAAAAACATTTAATCGGAATAATTCGACGATCACTTTGAAGTTTTAAAATTTCTTTCATGGCAGTGAGAGTATTTGTATTATCAGTCACAGCAGCGATCACATTGTTTAGTGGATCAGTCATTCCACAAGCTAATAACGTCTTCTTGGTAGATTCACTCAGAAATTCAACGGTGTTGGAACTAAGTGATAAATGCTTCATACCAATGAAATGCTGACAGTTGAATCTGGTTAAATAAACCCCATAAGTGGAAGAATAATTCTCCGTCATCCCACTGAGGACTAAAGTCCAGTCAGACTGCTTCTGCATCGATTCTTTGAGCTCTTCTACCACCAATAAGGCAAGATCTTTGATTTCTCTTTCGACTTGCGATGTTGTCGGTAAATCATGCTGTACTAACTCCTTAAAATAAGGGTTTTCGGTCAATGATCGAATTGGAATCCATTCGCTCACTATGCCTTTCGCAAGAAGTCCTATCTCTCCTTTCACACTCTGCCCACTGCGCTTCCGCTTACCAGTTTCCTTCTTACTCCATTTAACGATAAATGCACAAAAGATGACATTGATTCCACCTACCTTCGATCCTTTCATCTCTATAAGCAAAAAAGAAATGATCTTGACTTCTCACGAGTCAAATACATTGAAGTAAGTGAATTGTTGAAAATTCGATGACGACGAAAGTGTCAATTTTGCATAAATCTACGTTACTATTACTCAAGTTTCGAGAGGTTTTAATTAAGCAATTCCTTATTCTCAGATTTCCTTAAAATCAACAAAAGACAAACGAACGAACTGCACCAATCCTCTTCAATCATCTCTTTTCGTATGAGATTATTTGTTTTGTTATTCATCATGTTTGTGACAACTTCTTCAGCTCTATTAAGAAATCAGTGGGGGCGTAGTATTCTTTTGAATGCAAGAATGTCCTCTCAATCCGAAGGTAAAACTCTCTTTACCAGCTATACTGTGTACAAAGGCAAAGCAGCTCTATCCATCAAGCCTATCGCTCCAACGTTCCAAGCAGTAGGAAATAATCAAAAATTAGCGCGTGAAGGATCGTTATTACTTGAGTTTGCTCCTGCTGGTGGAAATGGAATGGCAACAAACCAACGCGAGTATGATTGGTCGAAGAAGCAATTTTTTGCTTTAAATCTCGCTGAGATGGGTGATCTTATCTCCTTCGACAAGACTAAAGGCTTTGAATTATTCCATGATCCAAACTTAGGTGGTAAGTGAATTCTTCTTCCTAAAGAATTTTGAAAAA
>VKHI01000210.1:7780-45980 GCA_015145745.1 Poterioochromonas sp. DS
TATGAGGATATGAGGAGAAAGATAGTTTATTGACTCACCGTCATTCAAGAGAACCAACACTCCTTGAGCTACAACTTTAAATGTTGCAGGTGGGAGATCAAATTTCCCTGCACTTTCAGATAATTCTCCTTGATAATCATAGTTTGTTGCATTTAATAAGAAGTTTAGAGTAATTTGAGCGAGTGAAGAAGCTAATGGATGATATTTTTCAGCATTTAAGACTTGAAGTGATTGTATAAGGCGTTGATTGCCAGTGGATGACATTGTTCTCTGTCGATAGAAGGAGTTAAAGTTGGAAGATCTTTTGATAGATGATTGATGCAAAGAAAGAGTCGATTAAAAGAGTCGACTCTGAGGCGGCTCTGAGGCGGCTCTCGGAACAAAGTGAAGGGAATGAGTTTATTGAAGTCAAAGAATCTTCATCCATTTCTCTTGATCTTAGTGCTTCTTCTCTCGACTCCTACTTTGAAACCTTGTTTGTCGTTACGGTTTCACTCTGGTAAAGGTCTTCAATGGTTTCGTCACCTCAATAAATGGGTGAGAACAGCCGCTCTTGGTGCCTCTTTCTTAATCCCACCTAGTCCAACTGCTGCTCTCCTAACCTATCCACTTCGATCAGATTTAAAGAACAATATTGTTCTAATGAAAAGTGGCGAATCATCAGCAGAGGCTGATGACGTCGTGTTGACGAAGCCAGTGAAGAAAACTAGCATGTCCAACTCTCTCACTGAGCGTGGGAAACAGCAAGTCGTAGAAGCTGCTATCAATTTGATGGGAGTGGGGTTTTATCCAAGCTATATATGGGCTGGAATCACACAGAGATCGTACGAAACGGCGACTATTATGGCGCATGAGTTCCAGCTAGGTCAGAACCGCCTCGTGCCAGTTTATAGCTTCCTCGACCCTCGAGCTATGGGTGTCTACGAAGGAAAACCTCTCAAAGAGTCGATCGAGGAGGTTCACAAGCAAGATGAGTTGGTCGGGATCAGTTATAAGCCTCCTAGAGGAGAAGATGAGACGCCGTCTGAGAGCATCTCTCAGGTCTTGGCGAGGGACAATCAGCTCCTCAGCACTATCGAGACAATGTATAGTGGTGAAAATGTTTTAATCGTTTCACCCGATAGCGATGTTCTTTCCATTCTTTTGGCGGCTCTTAACTCTGAGGAGCCTGACTCAGACCTGCCCAAGCATGGGGAGTTCCAGTTCGAAAATGGCGAATTTAGGAAACTCATTCCTTTTGTTAAGCCTATTAAACCTCTCTCCCCAGAGGAAGTCGATGCTAACAGTCGTCAGATGCGAGCATTTAGAATTCGTGGGACAGGTGAGGTACCCTCCCTAGCAGATGATAGCTGGTTCGATCTCTGGCATGCTACCTCTGACTATTCATGAAGGAATACAATACATACAGACAATACATCGTTAACAACAGTGAAACCTCATCACCAATATGTAAGCTAAAGGAATGACTCAACTCGGATTGAGATCGTTTTCTTTATTTGAAGGCTCGTTTCTCATCGTTTTTTCACACCTGTTAACAGGAATTTTGTACCAAAAACTACCCATAAGACAACCGCTAAGAACGAGCAATCCTCTATACCTGATAGTACTAGAACTTACAAGAGATAGCTAGATAGCCTCGATATAGGTCATGTTCAAGCAGTAAGCGAGATACAGGGACTGATCGAAGAAAGAGAAGGTATTTAGAAGCAATTAAAATCACTG
Source organism: Poterioochromonas sp. DS (assembly GCA_015145745.1). Lineage (NCBI taxonomy): Eukaryota > Synurophyceae > Ochromonadales > Ochromonadaceae > Poterioochromonas > Poterioochromonas sp. DS. Next base: position 9,503 of record VKHI01000210.1, read on the forward strand.
AAATTTCAATTCTTAAAGAGTCTTCGAGAAAATGCAGGTTAGATATGTACCACCTCATAAATAGTTATTCGTTCATAATCATTTCTTTGTCTTGTGTTGTATGTAGAGTGGATTTGCTTATTCTCGAGCTCGTGCAAGATCCTTCTACAAGCAACAAACACCAGACAAGACGAAGTCCATCAACGACGAAGAAGAACTACGAACTGATGTCCTGGAAAGATCTCTTGTCGAACAAAAGAAATTTGAGAATTTTTGGGAGGGAATAAGACGTGGTGTTCACTCATATTACACGAGGAAGATCGTTGACACTAATATAAAGTTAGAGCACGGCAACACTAAGAGTAACACTAGGGTAAGCGCCACCTTATTACCTCACCTTAAGCTTACCCCGATCTTATCTGATCTTGTCTTATGTGATATATAGAGGAAGAATAACGGTGATGCCTATTTGTTTCATCCTGAGAACATTTATAAGATCTTATGGGATTTCTTCATCGGATTCCTTGTGATGTATATCGTCATCATAACACCACTGCAGATAGGATTTGATGAAAAAGACACTCCAACCACTCTGGGCATCCTTTACTTCGTCATCGCATGCTTCGCGATGGACATGGTCTTCACCTTCAACACCGCCTACTACGACAGCAAGAGCGACATCATGATCTACGACCGAACTGTCATCATTCAGAAGTATCTAAGGTTCTGGTTCTGGATTGACTTAATCTCCACCATCCCCATCGATCTCATCGTCAGTGCTGACAGTGACAGCACTACAGGCAATAAACTACAGAGCTTACGAATGATCCGATTCTTTCGTCTCTTTCGGTTGTTTCGATTCTTTCGAGTCATTAAAGAAGCTGCGAGAATGTCCTCCTTCGGCATCTCACCTCAAATTGTCAATCTCGTACTATTAATCATTCAGATCTTCTTCGTCGCTCATATCTTCGCGTGTTTCTGGCATTTCATCACGTTACCTCAGGCTATTGGCTCCTTCCCGAACAACTGGGTCGACACCGCTGGCTTCACCAATCAATCCGTCTCTGCACGCTATGTCGCCTCCTTGTATTATGTGATTGTTACGATGCTCACTGTGGGCTACGGTGATATCCACGCGACGAACCAGCTAGAGAGGTTCTATGCGATCCTCACGATGATGACAGGCTCTGTCGTTTTCGGTGCTTTGATCTCTAAGGTGACGTCATTAATCGATAAGACGAATCCACAGGCCAAAGCCTTCGCAGAGAGTATGATGGAGTTCAAATACTTTATTAATGAGACAACACTGCCCAAAGCTATGAAGGATAGAGCGAAGGTAAGAGACACGGTGATCGTGATATCAAAACCTATATATAACCAATCTCCCTATCTCTTTTATAGGATGCTTATAGCTATTACATGACAAAGAAATCATTAATAGGGGAATCGGGTATATTCGATAACCTAGCGAAACCATTATTAAATGAATTATACTTCGACTTATACCATGACTCCATCGAGAAGATCAAACTATTCAAATGCTCTGACCCTTCCTTCGTCGTTACTCTATTAAAAGCTGCTAAACCCTTCCAAGCACTACCTGATGAAGTATTATACGACGAAGGTGATGTGTGCAATGAGTTTATCTTCGTTCAGAAGGGATCGATCCGACTCACTGTGTCAGACGGTCAGAAGATGGTGTTGATCGGATGTGTCTTAGAGGGCAGTTACTTTGGTGATGCCGAGTATTATAAGAATATCTGTTCTATCGCTCAGTACTCTGCATTAGAGCGATCCGATCTCTTGTCTGTCTCCCACACTGCGATGAACAATGCGTTAGAGGAGAATGCGATGATGAACAGTATCTTCACTAAGTACTGCAAGCGACGATACACTGCTCTGACGAGAGTGCTGCGATCGAAGACGAAGGTCGATACTCGAGCCAATCCCTATGTGAAGAGCTTGAGCAAACACGCATCATCAATATTTCAGAGGAGTGACGGTGTGAAGTTTACTTCAAAGGCGGTGTTGTGGATTGACGGAGAGTTAGACGATCACCTGACATCGATGGCGACCATCCAGTCCAGGGACCCTGTGAAGCACGACTCAGTGCGAATATTGCGATTTGTCGATGGTCAGAAGCAGTTCTCAGAGGAAAGTCCCGTTGTTTTCGAGAAAGCTCAGCTGCTAAACCCTCACGGCCAGTATAAGGTGATGTGGGATGCCTTCATGGCAGTCCTCGTCTTCTACTCCGCACTCATCGTCCCCGTTGAGATTGCCTTTAGTGGCGATGCATTTGACGGTACAGGAGCTCTTGGTTGGGCGATTAATGCGTTCTTTGGTGTGGATATTATCGTCAACTTCCGCACAGGCTACATCTCAGGGAAGGACGACAACGCGATCATCGTCACACCTCAGAAGGTGGCAGAGAAGTATCTGAAGTCATGGTTTATCATCGACCTTCTCTCAACGATCCCCTTCGATGCGATCATTCAGAGTGCAGTGGGTTATAACTCATCTTCCTATGGCGGATTATTGAAAACCTTCCGAGTCTTCCGTCTCTTCCGTCTAGTGAGGTTGTTCAAGGTGTCTAACTATATCCACGAGGTCGAGGACTTCTTCGGCATTAATCCAGCTGCTTTCAATTTATTAAGACTATTAGTGGAGGTTTATGTTATTATTCATTGGAGTTCTTGTATCTGGTGGGGATTAACCTCCGTCATGTCAGATCATCCGTGGTTTAGTTACAGTGGACCTGATGGCTTCTTTTGGGGCACTCTCATCGGAGATAATGTCAAACTATCTTCCAAATACCTGGTAAGCACTTACTTCACGTTAACAAGCTTCACAACAGTGGGATATGGCGATATCTATCCAGTGAACACATTAGAGAGGTTGTTGTGTGTGTTCATGATCCTAGCCGGCGCCTCTGTCTTCGGCTATCTCATTGCGAATATCTCAGGGTTATTAAGTAACTTTAGCTCAAGCAGTGCATCTTCGACTGAGAGAATCATGTTAATCAGAGAGTTCTTGAAGGAGAGACAAACGCCGAAGTCATTGGAGACGAAGATCATTAATCACTTTAACAAACAATTCAAAGACTCGTCCACCTATGATGTCAGTATGATAGTAGATCGTTTGCCGTCAATGATTGGTAATGAGATCTTATATAACATCTATAACAAGATCATCGATAAGATTAGCTTCTTTAGATACATCTCAATGAAGAGTGTGCAGTTGTATCTCTTTCGACTATTAAAGCCTGTGCACCACGATAGCAATCATTACCTATACAAGGAGGGGGACTATGCGTCTGAGATGATTTTCATTATATCGGGGAATGTTCGTATCTTTCGCAAGGAGGTGAAGGCGGAGATGTCAGAGGTGTTGAAGAAAGCGAAGCAGGAACAACAGGAACAGCTATTATTGAAGTCAAAGAAGTCGACGAGGTTCTCTGTCATGGTCACTGACGTCGACAAAGAGGGAAAATCAGATCATGATCTGACGAGGAAGAACACTGCGACTGCTCTAGCTGATCTCGTGATAGTGACAGCCCCCACCTCAGAAACCGCTGCCTCTACTCACATAGAACAGAGAGCTGAGAGAAAGCGACTCATCGACCTGTCAATCTTTGACAGTATTATTGAACCCGAACAACTGCATGAAGATGTCCAACAACTCCCGCCACGACCTCGGGGAGGCAGTATCTCAGCTCCTAGCAGCTCTAAGAACTCCTCGTCGATCAATGTCTCTAATACCTTGACAGCCCCTAACCTCCTCACGACGGGTTCAGTGGGCACTCGCTTCTTCAGTAAATCTTTGGGGAATCGCTTCTTCTCGAGTCAGATGGGGGAATCTTTCGAAGATGACTCGAAGCATGGCAGAGAGAGTGATGCAGGTGGCGCCACCTCAACTAATAATACGAGGAATCTTAGGAGTATTCTAAGGAATATGAAGCAGAATACCACTATGTCCTATCCTAATATCAGAGGTGGCAGTAGTGGCAGTGTGAATGGAGATAACGCCCCAACGATAGCATCCACGACATCGACGACAGGTCGTCCATCCTCTCTCAATCTGAACCGACGGAATCTACTCGCATCGACGAAGAGTCGACGACAATCGATCCGCCGTCAAGGCAGTGCATCTAAGAAGGAGTTAGAGGAAGCGACTCAGAACCTCTACGCCGCGTTAAACCAGATTAAGAACAATGAGAAGGACGTGTATTCGCAGTTAGACTGCTTTGACACGCCTTTCAGTCAGTTAGAGGCCGCTGACTTCGCTATGTTGCACTTAGAGCTCGTTGGTGACCTGACGACAGGGGATTTCCTCGGTCATAATGCGTATATGGTGAATGAGGGCAAACACTTCACCACAGCGCGTACGACGATGCCCTCCACTGTCTACACGCTGAGTCAGGTGGAGATCGCTCGTGTCGTGAGAATTGAGCCGACAGTGGGCATTCAGCTCCAACATGCTCTGACGTCAGCGGTGATCGCGCAGACGAAAACTGTCGGGAAGTTCCTTCACTCTCGTCGAAGAGGGGATTTCTTAAAGGAGATTAAGATGGAGCACGAGTCAAAGAAGAAGATCACGTCAGAGATTAATAAGAACACTACGTCAGGATTGAAGGCGATCTCAGGTCGAGGGAGGTATTCTCCATTGAATCTGGGGGATTTTGATGATAGTTCCTCTGTGCACACAGGCTCAATCAAGCGATCCATACCAATACCACCACCTCCTCCGCCACCCCCTATCTCAACACCTGACACCATCGACGTCAGACATGCGAATACAGGGAGCTCAGCGTCTTTGAGTCGATTTCATCTCGGAGGATTCTCATCTCGCTTTGGTCTGTCAGCGAGACCTGCACCTCCTCCGAGCACCCAAGACAGCACGACTGACGCACTGTCTCATGCGAACATCTATCAGATGAACAAAGAGAGAAACTTCGAGTACTTGTTTCAGAAGAGAAACCTCTACTACGACTCTGATGAGGAGGGACATGTCGATGACGATCTCACTCCGATGGATCAACGTCAGAATAGTCGCTCTGGTCGTTCAAAGCGCACTGGTCCACGTGGCGCGAATAAATCAAATAAATCAAAGAAAACAGAGGGAAAAGAGGAGAAAGGAGAGGAGAGACCGAAACAGAAGAGTCCTCTGATTGATTTCAGTCGCATTTCTCCGAGTCGTTTCTTATCGAGGAAGAAGGCGAAGGCAGAAGACAACGTCACCGCTCCTTCTATACCACCTACCATTCATGAGACACTGCCAGAACACGCCGGAGAGTCGAAAGAGAAAGATCCTATCAATGCTTCCAATCACTCCCCACCTCCAAATAATAATGGTAGTAATGTGGTGAAGCTGAAGAGAAGAGATTCTATTCGAGATTTCCTTGCTCGTTCGTCAGGTCTGCATCTCAATCAAACTCCTAACATCAAGGGAGCTGACAAGTATCGTGGTCTGAAGAGAGCGAGGATCGTTAAGAGAGCCTTCTCAGTGAATGACCTGACAGAGAAGAATGTCGCTCATCAGCGAAACCTCCTCCAACTACTAGAAGGAGGGAAACACAACAACCACTCGCTCTCCTTCACCTCCACTGATGCCACGAGAAGTCCTGAGAAAGCCTCGCCCAGGAGATCGATCGCATTCCCCACCTCTACTGCTGCGAGGACAGTGTCACCGAGATTCCGTCGCAATCGTAGCGAGGACACTGACTACGGTGTGATAGAAGAGAGAGAGGAGATAAGGAAGAGAAGAGCCGAAGACCATGCCAATCAAATGAATCATCAGATCTCTCTCGCTAGACGACAGTCATTCCCTTCCTACGATTATCAAGAGTGGAAAGCGAATAAACTCAATCGCTTTGTTCTTTAATCAAACTGCATCGTCTCATCGTCTCATCCTCTCACTCTCTTTCTCACGTGTTTCGAGTGAGAGGCGATGGGACAGACCAGTGAAGCACTTTCTTTTTCTTTTCTTTTCTTTTCTTTTCTTTTCTAGTATTTTTATACGTTTTTCTGATCACGTTAACATTTTTGATTGTGTTGAAGTATTTATGATTGGAGGGATGTTTATGATTGATTGGGTAGGTGGCTTGTGATTCTGTTACAGTGGTTCGTCATTCGATCAGTTCATATTGATGAAGGAGAGGATGATAGTTTGAACTGAGGGAAATCAGATTTTTATTCATCTAAGATTCTTCAGACGATTGTTTCATCACAGTATTTGTTCTCTTGTGTGTCGTTCTCATGTAGTATAATAATATATCGTATAACAGATAGGAGATGTTCAAATTAAGGTATCACACTTTGGTAAACAAAGCATTTAACCATTCTCCTCATAGATGTCAGATCTTTCAAGTCTTCTGGAGTCTGACATTTATAACCTGTTAGTAATTAATTATCAATATTGAGTGATTGAGTGCAGTCAAGATCACCAGCGCTGATTGAAGAGAAGGTCTGAGATGAAGATAATGACGCTCCCATTACAGATCAGAGGGAGAAGATCTCATATAAAGCAATCACTACCTTCACATTGGAGTGGAAGAGAATCTGGGCAAGTAAGGGAGAGTTATCTACTGACATTGGTACATGTATCAAGACATCCTTACCCTAACCTAACCCTATTCATCCAGGTGACAAGAAGGATAAGGGAAGTAAATAGTGTGATTCGATTCTTATTTCTAATCTATACGATGAAAAAATAACAAATAACCGATTATTAATAACAATGAAACAATCATTGAAAAAGCATTTCGCATTAGAAGGATAGAATTGTGCTTTAATCGCTACTACTATCGATGAAAAAGAAAGTCAACATTGGTGTTGGTATCGATGGAAAGGGTGGTAAACGTCACCGTAAACGCCACAAAGAAGGGGAGATTCACATAGTGGGGAGAAATTTCGCCTGAATAACTTCGTGATTGTACTGGGTTTCAAGGAGATCTTGAATGTTAACTTCGATGGGGTTCAGTTCAGGGACTTCGAATCCACAGCTGTGAAGAAATCAGAGTCAGAACAGGAAGTAAAGCGAATCAAATAAAAATTATCTCACATGATGGGGGAGCCCGTAACAGGCGCAAAAAATGCAAAGTCAGAGTTGTGATCTTCCGGAGGATTTCTCAGATGGCAGGGATTAAAACCAACAATAGTTTCATTGTTGGTAGCACCGCATTTCGAACAATAGATTGATGACATTCTATTAGGATAATATGATAAGATGCTAAGCCCTCACCAACAACCAACACAGTATTGTCAAAAAAACGCCTAGATTTGTACGATCGAACAAATGTGACTCCCCAAAAGGAGGGACAAAGTTGGAAAAATAACGGAAAAATGATGGTGTGTTGATTGTCCGAGGTAGTAGTTGAAAGTGCTTCAACCAAATAAATAATCAAGCATTTATTGTGAATCTATCTGATTGAAATTGCCGTGAATGCATCGGAGGTTTTCTCACAATTTAACACCACCTCCTCATTTTGGGTTTTTGAGGATTTGTGTGTTTGGGTGCGATCTGTTATAACGGCTAGTCTGTCATATATAGAGAAGACAGAGATTTGAATTTCAAAGACAAAGACAAGAGACTAAACCATGGCAACTCTTACCCTAGACAAGGCTGAAGAGATGCAAACACAGTCTATTGCTCCTGCTTTGATGCAAACTCAAGAGGGGAAAAAGACTCGTCTGATGATCACTCACATTGAATGCGAGAATTTCAAATCTTATGCTGGTGTTCAAACCATCGGACCTTTCCATAAATGTTTTTCCTCCATTGTTGGACCAAATGGATCTGGTAAATCAAATGTGATCGATGCATTGTTGTTTGTGTTCGGGAAGAGAGCACATCAGCTGCGTCTTAAGAAGGTGTCTGAGCTCATTCACAAGTCCTCCAAGTTCCCTACCTTAGAGTTCGCTCGCGTATCAGTGTTCTTTCAAGTGATTCAAGATGACGAGCACTCTGAGGATGAGTATGAGGTGGTGTCTGGTTCTCAGTTCACTGTGTCTAGATTCGCTTACGCTGACGGAGAGTCCAAGTACTTCGTCAACGACAAGAAGTCCTCCTTCAGTGAGGTGGGACAACTCCTCCGTTCTTATCAGATTGACCTGGACAATAATCGCTTTCTGATCCTGCAAGGAGAGGTGGAGCAGATCGCGATGATGAAGCCTAAGGGTGCGGCGCCTAATGAGGAGGGATTGCTCGAATACCTCGAAGACATCATCGGGTCGAATATCTTTCTAGAGAAGATAGAGCAGGCTGGGAAGCAGTTAGAAGAGATCAATGAGGTGCGAGTGGAGCGCGTGCAGCGTCTGAAGACAGCGGAGAGAGAGCGAGACAATCTCTCTGACTCGAAGATTGAGGTGGAGATGTACCTCCAGAAGGAGAACGACATTCGTCAGAAGAAAAACCTCGTCTACCAGCATAATCTAATGTTAAGCCAGGATAAGCTCTCAGCGTTGATGCAGAAGCTCGGGGAGGCGCAGGAGAAGCTGTCAGCGAAGAGAAGTCAGATGAAGGAGATGGACGACCACTTCCACCTCCTCGAGAAGGAGTACGAGGCTCGGAAAAAGCAATACGCCTCTCTTGAGAAAGACCTTCTTTCTTCTTCTACGGTAAGAGTCTTAGTTGTATATGAAGGGTTGTTGTTTAATCTGTCTGACGTAGCAATATGACTCGCTGGAGAGAAAGGACGTGAAGGTGACGGAGGAGATGAAGCACTGCAAGGTGAACATGAAGAAGGCTCAGGGAAACCTTCAACGCGATCAGAAGAAGGTTGAGGAAATCAAACCAGAGCTAGAGACTTTAAGAACTCAGGTGAGAGAATGTCAGAGCTTTGTCGACAGTTGATTGATGTCTAACATATGACGTCTGTAGATTGAGAAGTATCGTGCGACCTTCCAAGAGTTCGAGAGAAGCAAGAACGAAGCAGAGGCCGAGTTAACTCAACTAATGGAATCTTTGCACGATGAGACAAAAGAGCTGCGAGCTCAGCTAGAGACAGAGAAGATCGCTCTGTCAGAGGCGGAGAAGTCTGTCGCCTCTCTGCAAGCTCAAAAGGATCTCGTGGAGAATGCGATCGAGCTCATCGAGTCGCGACCAAAAGGTGTCTTGAAGACCATCGAATCATTGGAAGAGAAGTTAAACAAGTTGCTGGCAGACAAACAATCTGACGAACGACAGCTGCAAGAGATCGCACAGTTCGAGGCCACCGTTGTGCAGAAGACTTTGGTGAAGCTACAGCAAGAGATCGCAGAGGTGGAGCGCAGAGAACAAGACCTTGCTGAGTCAGTTCGCTCTCTCTTGATGACGATTGAGACCCAGAAGGCTGCCTTGCTCAATCAGCAGACCGCCAAGCAAGGGAACAAGATCGTGCAAGCCTTGATCCAGGCCACGAAGCATCACGGACCTCTAAGCAAGGCAGGAGTTCGCGGCAGACTCGGTGACCTAGCTCGCATCCCTGCAGAGTATGACGTGGCGATCACCACCGCTTGTGGGATGTTGGACTACATTGTTGTGGATTCGATCGCAGGAGGTCAGCAGTGCGTGGAGTATCTTCGTAAGATGAATCTCGGTCGCGCCTCTTTCGTCATCTTAGAGCAGATCCAGCGAGACTGGTCCCAGCGACTCCAGCGCAGTCAGTCCACGTCATTCCCTGAGCCACGTCTCTTCGATCTGTTGCAGGACATCGAGTCAGAGGACCTGCGCGCCGCCTTCTACTTCGCTCTGAGAGACACACTCGTCAGTCGCGACCTTGACTCCGCCGTGCAGATCGCTTATGAGGGGGATAGAGCTCGCTGGCGTGTCGTCACTCTCGGAGGTCAGATGATCGAGACTTCTGGTGCGATGTCAGGTGGTGGCAACGAAGTGCGCAGAGGTGGCATGAAGTTAGCCACTGCAGCGCCTGCCAAGGCGAGTAAAGGCGGAAAGAAGGGCTCTAGCTCTGCCTCTACTGCCATGGATGTGGTAGAGGAAGAGGAAGTGTCAGAGCAATTGATCGCTCAGAACGAGCAGAAGCTCGTCACTCTCCAGCAACAACTCAGCACTACGCGTGCTCTGTTGAAGGAGAAGGAGGCAGAGAAGAAGGCGCTAGACCAGGAGGTGAAGGCAAAGCATACTCAGCGCGAGAAACTCTTCTTATCTCAGCAGCGATATTTCGATTCTGAGAAGAGCCTACGTCAGCGACTCGCAGGTTTGGAACAAGAGAAGAATCTGACGTCATCCGAGGCGAAGGAGATCGAGACCAAGCGCAGAGAACTCGACGAACTCGATGCTTTGATGACGCGCAACTCACCTCAGCTGAAAACCCTTCAGAGTCGCGTGAACATCCTTCAGAGAGACATCCTTGCAGTCGGAGGCATGAAGCTCACAAAGCTGCAGTCCAAGATCGACTCCTACAACCAGCAGATGGAGATGGTTGGGAAGGCGATCTCCTCGAAGGAGACCGAGGAGAATGGATTAGTCAAATCCTCAGAGAAGCTCGGTGCAGCTATCGCAAAGAGCGAACAAGACCTTCTCAAGCATGAGACGAAGCTGCAGCAGTTAGAGCAAGAGAAGAAAGAGATGGAAGCTGATGTCAAGGCCATGACCGAAGCGATGGAGACGAGCAAGCAGCAGTTGTCAGCGATGGAGAGCGAGTTGAAGCAGAAAGCTGCCGAGTACAACGAGTTGAAAGAGAAGAACAATCAGTTAAAGTCGATGGAAGTGGATTTGTCGATGGAGATTGAGAAGCTGCAACACGAGAAGAAGGAGTTAGATGGGCAGGTGAAGTACTGGCAGAAGGAACTAGAGACATTGAGACAAGTGTATTCGTCAGAGATCAAGGAGATCATGACCACCATCACCAACATATACGTCTCCAATAACCTGCCCGTGTCAGAGATGAACGCGTCTTTCTCAGTGCTGGGAGCAGCGCAGTCCTCCTCGTCTTCCTCGAAGCAAAACACACGCGACAGATCGGCAGATCGCATGGATGTGGAGGAAGCTGAGGGAGAGGCAGAGACAGAGGGAGCGAAGAATCCCTTCGGTCTCGAGGAGCTGCCAGTTCTCTCGTCGAGTGACCTGGAGGCCATTAGTGTCGACGAGGTGAAGCGAGAGATCAATTTACTTGAAGCGGAGCGAAATAAACTGAAGGGCAATGTGAATATGAATGCTTTGATCGACTTCTTTAAGAAGGAGGTGAACTATCGTCTGAAGCTCAAAGATCTCGAGGCGATCAACGAGCAGCGAAACACAGTGAGGAAGGAGTACGATCACTACCGCAAACAACGTCTGGAGATGTTCTTGAACGGCTTCGGGCAGATCTCACTGAAGCTCAAGGAGATGTATCAGATGATCACACTGGGCGGTGACGCAGAGCTTGAGCTCATCGACTCCCTCGACCCCTTCTCAGAGGGCATCGCCTTCTCTGTGCGACCACCGAAGAAGTCTTGGAAGCAGATCAGCAACCTGTCAGGCGGTGAGAAGACTCTCTCTTCGCTGGCTCTGGTCTTCGCCTTACACTACTACAAGCCCACACCTCTCTACGTCATGGATGAGATCGATGCTGCTCTAGTGAGTGATTTATAATATATTTCTATTATGATTGACTGGTTCTTGTTTGTTTTGATAGGATTTCAAGAATGTATCGATTGTGGCGAATTACATCAAAGAAAGAACGAAGGATGCTCAGTTCATCATCATCTCCTTGAGGTAAGACAGACATGACAGGACATCATCGATCACGCTAATACTATTATCATCATAGAAATAACATGTTTGAGCTAGCAGATCGCTTGATTGGCATCTACAAGACCTTTGACATGACCAAGTCCGTCACTATCAATCCTAAGAAATTCTCTGTACCCTCTGACCACTCAGAAGCAGAGGAAAATCACTCTGACGCAATGAAGGGCAAAGGAAAGACAACTGCTACCACAGAGTCCAAACCTCTGTCAGACCGCACGAACCTCGTGAAGGCATCGAAGTAAGGCAGTACAAACTATGAAAGACTGTACTATGATATGCTATGATATGCTGTGATGTATGATTTGATATTTATTACTCCAACAAATAAGACAGATCTTCTGTACTTTCATCAAACCAATAAGATAACCAAGAAATGCTACCCCTCTACTCCCTCTACTATTAGATTCGTTTTCCTTTGATTTCATGTTTGAAATACGAGCTTTCATTTGATGAACGAACACATCAAATAAAATATGCTAATCGCCTCATTCAATTGATCACAGGTCAAAGACGAGGAGGCTGAAGTGTTGAACCCAAGGAAATGATTAATATTCATATTGGGCATACATTTCATCCTCCCATGCTCAATTTATGCTTTGTGAAGATCCGTATTGATCATTTTATATAGTGAAATTTTAGAGAAAAGAAAAGAAAAGATCAAATTACTCGCTCCATGAATATGTACAAAAGAAACAAGGAATTCATTTCTTTCAAATAGAATATAAATCAGTGTGTCGGATAACATTTATAACGGAGGTCAGGTAAGAAATATAAATAATAAAGTTTGTTTGTTTGTTTATTTAGTAGGTGGTGTATTCTCTTGGTGGTCTACGGTCTACTGTACTGTATATACTCGTCTGTCGAGAGTTTAGTGTTCAGTGCCGTCAAATTATGAGAAAGTACTATTCCCTGCGAACCATTGCACCACCTTCACCTATTTTCATTTACAATTCATGTCTGTTGAATGTCTATCAGTCATTCTTAATGATTAAAAAGAATTTAATAATTGTAATAAATATCATACTTACTTCACTCTTCACTCATCACATATATAATAACCTCATAGAGTGTTGTTTTTCTTGTATTTCTGAAGGAATTCCTTCGCTCAGTATAATAGAAGGATTGCTGTTGAGATGAGGGATGAAGAAATGAAATAATGGGGTGAATAGCTTATGGTATCTTATGGTATCTTATGATATCTTATGATATCTTATGATATCGTCATCGAATCTTATGTCATATATGTCATAGAACAATAATAATACCACAATAATAACAATACCAACAAACAACAAACAATAACAACAAACAATAATAATACTCTATCAGAACCACACCTCAACCACACCTCAACTACACCTTCATTCAATTAGAAGAGCATTGACAATGAGTGTGGCGACATCTTCCGTGCGTATCACTTCTAACATGAACCAGTACGAGCCTAGCTGCAGCCATTCCTCCAGCAAATTCCCTTGTCCACGATCCTTCGACGAGTATAAACAAACAGTTTTCGAGAAGTTTTCACCATTGTTCTTCAATGCCATCGCTCACTGGACTCAGTTCCAGTCAGAAGAAATCACGAAGAATCGCATTCAAGTACTCGAACAGTTCTCCATGCTCCTCCAGTTTCTTCGTAGGTCTGAGAACAGAGAGAAAGAGTTCTCTTTCTACATAAAATTCGAGAGACATGAAGATACGAGGGATTGCCAGCAGACGAGGCAGGAGCAGACAGGAGACCTTCTACTAAACGTGTACGACTACTTCTCTCAGACCAGCTTGACAGAGGATCAAAACAAGATTATTGAGAGGTTATCGGAGCAATCAACGATGGCTAAGGTCTATAACTACATGCATGACCTATTACTGCAGCCTCTGTATGTGTTATGGAAATCTGGTCTAAGTACCGCCAACAACCAAACCCAGCCTCTGATCATCCTCTTCAGCACCTTCCAGAACCTAATTCAGACTTATTCCAAGCTGTTCTTGTTTTCAGAGTCTTCTGGACTTCTTTCCGTCCATCTGCAAGTTGTAGGAGGACCAGCAGTAGACAACAAATCAACTCGAGTCGAACCAGTCTTTCACGCGCTAAGGTTGTCTCCGCTTTCAACTGAAGGACAAAAGCTCTTCGAATTTATTCGCCACTTAGATAGGAGATCACCAGTAAGCTCTTCACTCAAGACCTCGTCGGACACTTCTCTTCCTTTAAAGAAGAGGAAGATAGAGACGTCACAACCTTCCTCCGCTCCCTTCCACGAGATATCGTCTGTCTCCCTGAGATCGTTCGTGAAAGAAAGAGATGAATTAAGCTCGGGAGACGAGAATGATATCATGTCCGCTTCGTCGTATTCTTCTTTTGCTGGCGGTTCGAGAGAGAAGAGAAGATGCCTTCCCGCTTCACCTTCATTCAAGACAGGGACGACACGAAACACAAGAAGCAGCAAAAGCTCTAACAGCAGCGATGATAAGGTTTCAGCTCTTTCCAGAAAGCGAAAGAGCATCAATGAGGAGGAAGAGGAGCTGCATGACGAGGAGTTCTGGACGAGCCTTCACCCTGCCATCAACACTAGGGTCGCGAAGATGGACGAAGTTCATGCCAAGAAGATCCTTCAAGCATCATCAAACTCTGTTCGAGGAAAAAGAAAGAAAGGGAAGGAGAAAAGTAAAAACACCTCTGACGATGACGTGGGCTGTGCAGAGGATCATGATCAGACTGCAGAAGAAGAGAACACTGCTCGATTACAACGAGGCATTGTAATGGGAGAGGTCATTCAATACTCACCTACTTCATCACACAGAGCATCTCAAAGGAGGAATGAGAGCTCTAATGGAGACAAGACAGAGGAGGTGGAGGAGGGAGAAGGAGAGGGCAGGTATCGCATATTGTGGGAGAATGACGAGGTCTCAGTCATGAATCAGGCGGAGATGGAGAATGGTTTAAAGTTCTACAACGATTACTATGGCTGGAAAGTTGCAGGTCACGAAAGCATCGGCAGTAATGTTGCGAAGTACTTCTATCTGCCAGGTATCAGAGGAGCGAAGAAGGCAGAGAACCATAAGAAAGTCTTCTTTGGACGCGTCACCAAGTATGCTCCTCCTGAAGAAGTCTCTGATGAAGCGGAAGAAGCTGAAAAAGCTGAAGACCTTCATCGCGGAGAGCTCTTTCATATCTGCTGGGAGGATGGAGATCAGGAGGATTTAGACTTCTTCGAGTATCAACATGCAAGAGCATTGTTTCAGTCACTGAAGGTCGATGCAGCGAAAAGAAAGCCTTCTTTGCAAAGGAGAAAGCAGATGCTAGGAGAGACGAAGGTTTGCGGTCAGAAGGAGGAGGATGTTGTCGTGATGTTGTCAGAGGACTAGATGAATCCAGTGAAGAGAGGGAAGAGCGTGAAGAGAGCAGTTACTTCAGATTAGTTTGTGTCAGTCAGTCAGTATGATCTATCTTATAAGTTGCAAGTAAATCACATTTTCCCAACTAACAAGCAATAAAACATGTCAGAACATCAGAACATTACAAGCGATCAGAACAGAGCAGAAGATATGTCAGAGACAGAGAGGAGGTTATTGGATGAGATATGAGCTGGAAGGAGATGAGATCTCTCTCAGAACGATCGATGCTAACTCCTCTGTCGTTGAGTCATCAGAGCCAATGCGATGACTCGTCATCGCTGAGAAGCTCTCGAAGAGTCTCATGTTCTCTTCATAGTCCTCGATCCTTCCCTCACAGCGAGTCGCAGCTCTTGTACGACAAATCTCTACATTGGGTTGGATGATGAAGTAGTAGAGGGAGATACCCTCCTTAGACCCGGCAATCTTCTTGAAGACCTCGAGGAAGGAGGGAGGAGTGACGAAGTCGATGAACACGTCATAGCCCTCCTTCGCGAAGGGAAGAGCAGCAGCGCATGTTGATCTCATAATAAGACGAAAAGGTTTCTCCACTGTGGTGTGAGGATGAAGGAAGGACCAAAAGTGATCTCCATGGATAATCACCCGCGATGGATCGCCTTCCTTCAGAAATCTAGATAAAGTAGTCTTTCCTGCCCCTGCAGGGCCTGCAAGTAAAATGATTCTCCCCATTGAATGGCACACAAGATAATTCAATCAATGACAATGACAATGAAGGATATGATATGATATGATATGATATAAACTATTCTAATAATATTAATCGTATTAATTGTATTAATAGTATCGGAATTGTGGGACGAAACGTAATATTACGGTTAAAGACTTCACGACGTAAATTAATGCGTCTAGCGAAGCATGCAATGTACTGTGTTCACCACTGACTGTACACTAATCAACAGAAATTCATAATAATAGTATGAGATTGACAAAGCATGTCAAAGAAGTCTAAGGAATGAAATACACTGGAAGTAAAAGAGGGAAGCCTTATTTATTTACATAATCATATCATTATACGAGACCTATCGTCGTATAATCAATGCGGTCAGAGAGCTTTCTCTGTTTGCTTCGCTGTATCTGCAGCAGAGGGCAGAGGAGGTTCAAACACTAACTCTTCTTCCTCTGTGTCTGTGATAGGTTCGATCGTCACTAGAGCTGCGGCAACATCTCTCCCTTCACTGTTCAAGACATTGAAGGTGGCAGCGGCTTGATTGGTCGTCAGAAACTCCACCGCGATGCCCAGCTGCCTCATATGAGCTGAGATCTCTAGCATCTTAGGTCTATTTCCCCATAGCTTTCCACCACATCCAATGATAAGTATCTGCACTGAAGGATGGAGAAGAGTGAAAACGTGAAGGTCCTCGATGGTCAGATCTTCTATCTTCTTCACTCGCCACTGCAGATAGAAGTTCGGAAAAAGAATCAGAGATGAGCTGACATTCACATTGTTTACAAGGAAAGCTTTCTTTCCAAACTTCTTAATCGAGCACTTAAGTGAGGTGGGATCATCCAACACATCGACTCCTTTCGGAAAATTGGAGAAACTTCGCAGAGAACCAGAAATTATTGGTCGCCAAATCGATTGCCTTTTCATCAAAGACTGGGATAATCCCGTCAGACGAAGGCTCCTCTGAATGCTTTGTTGTAATAGCATGTGACTTCTGACTTCTCTGTTATTATTGTTATTATTGTTATTATTATTAGATGACGATCATTGGGGTGCGACGTCATCATTTGGAAAAGGAAGCTTGATTGATTGGGCTTTGGGCTGTGGGCTTTAGGGCATGGGATTAAATTTTTTCAGTTTCTAGTGAGAATCTTTTCGATTGCCTGAAAAGTCGCAGAAGATCTTTGCAAACTTCTTCAAGTACAGTAGATGAGGCAATAGACAGCAGACAATAGACAATATACAATACTAACACAATAAACAATAACACTATAATAACACAATAACACTATAATAACACTACTACAAGATAACTGTATACTGTACTACCCTAACTTAACCATCCCACTGCACGTACCTCTGTGACATGAGAGCAGTCAGAGTGCTATTCAAGCGAATTGAAAGTAGTGCGAAGATCAATAAAGAGGTAATACGGCGATCTTATGGCAGTGAGGCTGCGGAGATTGCGAATGCTGTTAAGCAGGGAAGATTCTCTGACGTTTCAAGCGATCAGATCGAGCGTTGCCCTGTTTGCAGAAAGATTTTCCATGAAGGCATGGAGGGAAGACCAGTGGATGAGGTTCCTCCTGCTTGTGCTTTGAGTGAGGAGTGGGAGAAGCTCTGGATGAAAGATCATGACAGCTTCGATATGTTCTCTCACTTATCTCTCGACGGGTCTGCAGACACTGACGACGACACCATCCAGAGAGCAGCGAACGAGTCGATCGTCGTTCCTAGTAGTGAGGATGGAAAGAGAAAGATGAAGTGTGGACTGTATTGCTGCCAGGACTCCAAGTGAACCAACCTCTCCTTCGATCAGTTTAATGCATTAGACTAGAACATCCTTTTAATGACGAAGAAGATGAAAATAACGCTAAATAGAACCAATCAATCACCTACATATTTCTAGGTTATTTACCAATATTCTATGCACATCCTCACAGCAAACATCTCACTCAACTCTCTCACTCACATCAATAGATAGCGCTTTAACTCGCTCAACCAAACATTGTGCCAGAACCTTTCACGTCTGTGGGATTCGCCATCTTCTTCTCCCTTAACTCCTTCAAGCCAGGATTAAGTCGATCGGAGTTCCACCACTCGAAGAGATGATCGAAGTTGATGCGAGGCTGCGAGAAAGCTACTGTCAGTCCTAAAGCACTGACACAGTCCTTCATCTCCTCGTCACTAATCGGATAGTTCATCAACTCAGCGAAGAGAGGAAGTTCTTCGGGGAGGATGTATCCTCGATTTTGCTTGTCCACGGTAGAGAAAGCATCTAACATATCTCCTTGCATTGCGAGGCGACACGATGCTCTCGCGGTGAGAGGTGTGGATCCTCCGATGTGTCTCATGAACTCAAGACATCTCTTCACTTCTATCTCTTGACGAGTTGTGTCCCATTGCAACTCCTTGGCCATGAGTTCAACTACTCTAGGGATAGCACTAATAGCAGCATTGCGATTCAAGAAGGCGAGTCGAGTGCGATGTGCGAGGAAATCTTCGGCATGACGTGTCCATTCATAACGTGTCGCAAAGATAACTTCAGCTTCTAGATACGGGAATCCTTTAATTAAGAGTCTCTCCTCAACTTTGTTTTGATTTTCTGGAGTTGATGGCTTAGTGCATTCAGCTAAAGCTATCTTTAACACGTCATGAGCGCGACCACCATATGCTTTGACGAGGCGGTGCGCAATAGCAGGGGATACACCATAGTTCTGGATTAACTGTATGGAAAGGTTTGGACTAAATCCTTGGTAGCCGATATAGTGCATATTGATGGTATTGCTTTCCTTTAGCTTCTCTTTCATCGCTTTAAGTGGAGGATTCACACGGATTACAGTATCAATCGCCTCTTCAGCCCTAGCACAATATTACACACATGATAACGCTTGTGAACGACAATCTTCTCGATGACTTACATTTGTCGGAAAGTAGTCCATTTGCCCCCAGAAATAAAGACAACACCAGTGTTAGGGTTGTGAGAAATGACGTGGTCTCTCGAGACAGCAGCAGTGTCGGAAGCGAAAGGATCTGAAGCTAAAGGACGAATGCCTGCCCACGCAGATAGGACATCCTTCCTTCGGAACTGCAGCTCAGGTGAGAAGTATTTGGAGGCTTCATGTAGAAGCCATTGGATTTCCTACACAGCCTTCAGAGGGAGATAAGAAAGAGTCAAAGAGATTCTCACCTCCTCCTCAGGAACGGGTCGCCTATTAGCCTTGCACTTATGATCTGTTGTTCCTATGAGAACATGATCGTTCCAGGGGAGGAAGAAGAGGAAACGACCATCTGATGTGTTCATATCAACTAAGCCAATCCCTATTAGAGGCGATGAGAATGTACATCACAGAAGAGGGTAAAGAAATATCACATCACACCAACCTGTGGAGTTATAATACGATGGAAGAATGATATGGATTCCCGAAGCGCCGGTTACTGCTTCCTTCGCTTTCGAGTCTTCCAGTTTTCGCAATTCGTCCGTGAAAGGACCTCCGCAGAGAAGAACAGCCTTCGCACGCACTTCGAAAGACTCTTTGCTTTCGAGATCAGTAACTTTAGCTCCCACAATCTTATCAGATTGTTCAGAATCCTTGATGAAAGAAATCGCCTCACAATAGTTGGCGATGACTGCTCCTTCCATCGCAGCAGTTTGAGCGATTGCGAGGTTCGTCCTAGCGTCATCGTGCATACCTTCATAGAACACAGAACAGTACTTGATTTCCTTCAGCGCCAGTTGAGGAAACTTCCTCTCTGCGCGTGAGGAACTCATAATATGAGATGGGGGAGCACTGAAGCCGCTGAGAGCATCGTACTATAAACGAAGTTAATAAACAGAATATGAAGGGAAGATGAGAAAAATCTTACAAATTTAAAAAACAATGGGAAGAGGCCAAGGGGACCAACAGCAGCGGGGGTAAATCCGAAAGGAGGCGGCCAGAGAAGCCACTTAGTCAGAGGCACAGCGATGGGCACCCAGTGCGCCAGATGAGGTTGATTCTGCAGCATGAAGTTTCTCTCCTTATGGCAATGCATTACCATTCTAAATTCATGATAAAACTTCGTCACAGTTGCGATAGGGGAGGTAATGAGCTTTGTGCTTAGTAGAGAGACAAAGGCTTGCACGAGATATCGACTGCCTCCCCACAATAGCTTAGTTGATCGAGAGGATGTTCCAGACGCAAAATCCTCTCTTTCAATACAAGCGACCTTCAAGCCTCGAGATACTGCCTCTAATGCGGCTCCGCTCCCTGTTGCCCCTGCGCCAACAATTAGAAGGTCGAACTCTTCTCCTTTTCTGAGTCTTTGAACCATCTCTTCCCTGGAGGGAAGTTTCAAGGTCTCAGAATCAGAGTTGAGAGTGGCCAATCCTTTGAGTAAGGTGTGGCGTTGTGTGTTGAGGGAGGCTCTGAGCATTGGAGGGGATTATATTATATTATATTCTATTATGATGTATGATGTCCACAGTATTCTTGTAATTCACTGCAAGAATCTTGAAAAGTCACACAGTCTTTTCCTCTTTCTTTTTCAGTTCTTCTTGTCAGCTCACCTTTGCCACCGCCTTCATTTTGAAAAAGCAATCTCTTATCGGTATCTTACCGACTGGGCAGCAAGGAAAGATATCACATTGATTAGGCTTAGATTAGAGGAATTTTCTGTTGACCGTCAAGATGTTTGGAATCGTTCGATTGTTTGTTTTATTGGCTGTTGCCTCACAAGCGACTTCAAGTGTCCTTCAAGCTCAAGATAAATTTCCCTCAACCTGGGAAGAGTTTACTCTTCATCATCGCACGATGGACAACCTCTTCAATTTCTACAAGAAGCGATTTAATAAATCTTTCTCTTCTGACCAAGATGAAAAGACTCATTTTCAGAATTTTGTCTCTCAAGTAAAGGACATTTTCGACTGGAATGACGCGAAGAATGAGGCTGGCAGATCTTACGTCAAGGCGATCAATCGCTTCACTGACCTGTCTGTCGAGGAAAGAAAGAAGTTTGTCATGCCTGAAACCAAGGCTACAGTGAGTGTTTCTTGTTTGTACGTTTGTTTTACTGTCTTTAATCGTGTTTTATTGTTAGGCTCGTGCAGGAGTGAAGTCATCGGCTCTGAAGACTAAGGCTATTCAAGGCGCAGGAACCGCGACTGCCTGCGATTTAAGACCTTTTATGACTTCTGTGAAGGATCAAGGCTCTTGCGGCTCCTGTTGGGCTTTTGGCACGGTTGCCGCGGCTGAGGCGTCGCACATGTTATGGGCGATGACAGACGCAGCTGGCAATGCTCCTCCTAGTGCTCAGAACGACGCGTGGCAGCTGTCTGAGCAAGTTGTTATGGAGTGCTGTGGGGATAAGTACGATTCCGCGGGTTGCGGTGGCGGAGGAGTGTCTGGTCCGATGCAGTGTGCGGTTGACATGGGCGTGCTCATGTCACGTGTTGCTTTTCCGTACCAAGCATCCACCACCAACACTACCTGTGCTTATAGTGCCACCCAAGCTGCCGCTGCAGTGACTTCTTGGCACGAGCCTTGTGCTAATGGTGACGAGGCCTGTGTGAAGACATACATCGGAGGAGACACCTGCTCTGACTTCCACACTCTCGCTCTGAAGACCTCGATCGAGGTCATCAACTCCTTCTACTCATACTCCTCTGGTGTTTACAATGACCCTGCTTGTCCTACTGACATTCACAATCATGCTGTGGCTATTGTTGGCTGGGGCACTGACGAGGCCAGTGGCAAGGACTACTGGCTCGTACGCAACTCATGGGGAGCTGACTGGGGAGAGGATGGATACTTCAAGATGGAGCGAGGCACCAACATGTGCTGTGTTGGTTGTGAGAACTTGTTCTTCCAGTAAATTGTCATTAGTTGAGGATATTGAGTGGGGCTGCCAGCCTGACAAACAATAAAGAAAGTTTAAGATGTTTAGGAAATAGATATAAAGCTTGATGATTATAGAGTCACGCGCAATGTTTTGCGAAATAATCTTTGCATTGTGGTTACTCGATCAATCTAAACAGATATATATGTTAGTGACTGTCGTTCATAGAGTGGGGCTTGGGTAGCGCACAGTGCACAGCACAGAGAGCACAGTGGAGTTAAGGAATTGTTTAAAAGTTGTCGTTGTCACTCAATTGAATCACAAGGCATCACACACAATACTACCACCATACTATACTACACTATAATACACTATAATACCACATAACTACTCGACTGTCTGCCATGCCACTCTCAGAGAAAGAAAGAGACCATCTCATCAACTATCAGTTTCGAGGAGGAGACTTGTCTCTGCTCTACAAGCATGTGCTGTCTCACTGGTCGCAGTGGTGTGTGGACACCTTTGTCCCTGCGTACATTGCTCCCAATCTCCTCACAATCATGGGTCTTGTGATTTCTATCTCTGCTACAATCATTACATTGATCGTACATCCTTCACTGGAGCCAGGCACCCCTCGCTGGGTGGGGTTGATGATTGGCGTTGCGATCTTCGCCTACCAGACACTCGACAGCATGGACGGAAAGCAGGCGAGAAAGACTAATTCTTCGTCAGCTCTTGGAATGGTCTTCGACCACGGCTGTGATGCGATCAATGCGGGCACTACAGTCCTCGCAATGGCCGCGGTCTTCGGCACTGGCTGGTCTGGCAAGCTGCTCATCACATACTTCGGATCCTTCACACCCTTCTATATCCAGACCTGGGAGGAGTACTATACAGGTTGTATGATCTTTCCAGCCTTCAATGGCCCTACACAGGGTCTGTTGATGGCGATTGTCGTGTGCTTCATTCAGTTCTACACGGGCAACGAGTTCTTCCACCAGGTAAACCAAACCACCGCATCACCCCTCTCTCATCTCACTATCACTACTCTCATGTAGGAGTTATTCCAACTGCCTTCTTACCTTCTCTTGCCTGAGAATGCTTTCACGCGTGAGATGGACTATCCCTCGCTGCAGAGCCCTGGCGTCACACCCTTCCGCATGATGGTCGTGCTGGTGACAGTGTGTCTCATCCCCACCTTCATCATCCATCCATACCGTGTGATCCAGCATCAGATGGAGCAGAAGGCTGACTTCATCGTGCCTCTGCTCTACCTAACTCCCTACTTCATCATCGCCTTCTGTATCTTCCAGTACTCCTCTTACAGCACCATCGCCTTCTCGCAGTATCCGCTAGTCACAGCATTGCTCTATGGCTCGATGTTTGCTGAGATTAACATCTACATCATGACGAGTCACATCCTCCATCGCCCTCTGGACATGCTGCGCAGATATGTGAGTCTTTCTCAATTATACACCACACCTCTCATAACTTCTCTTCTGTAGCCATTGTGGATCGTCGTGGCTCTGACAGCGATCGTATTGTCTCAAAATCCTCTGTTGTTGTCGTGGGAGGCTGCTGTGCTATTCGTGGGAACAATCATCTCCGTCGCGATCCTCGCCTCTCAGATCGTCATCGTAAGACTATTGTCACATTCCTTCCTCTCTAAGGCTCTGACCTTGATGCATGGGATGTAGATTTGCTCGGAATATTGCCTCGCTCTGAACATCTATGTCTTCCAGCTAGGTAAGGCGAAGTACGAGTAAGCTGAGGAAAGGCGGTGGGAGAAGGAGTGGAGGATGGGCTCATAGGTTCAAAGGTCGTGTTGAGAAAGGAGGAAGGGATTATGAAATATTGTCAGTTCCTATGTACATTTATCTATTCTTATGCTGTGGGTGTGATGTTATCTTCTGATGTGGTGTCTTCTGAGATTTTCTTTGTCTTCGTTCTTTATCGCAAGAGGAGTTGAGAGAGTGTGTGGTTTGTGATAGGAATGACACTACATTCACTGCGATCACTCTTTGCCACTATTAATAGCTACTACGAATCATAACATATTAGAATAACAATGTCATCGCTTTCCTCTTATATTTACAGTAGGGAAGTGAGTGGGTGAGTGTGTCTAGGAGGGGAGGGATGGAGGTACTATTAGTGTGTTATGTTGTGTGCGGTCTCTCTCCTATCATCGTCTAGCGAGTCTACTGCCCCACTTAGATATCTCCTTCGACTGCTGCTTACCCATCATCTTTCTTGCGGAACTAAGAGTCAAGTAGAGTAAGAGAAGGAGGTTGGTTAGGGTTAGTATAATTCACTGACCTCATGGGATCTGGTATAGAGCGATTGGCGAAGTAATAGATACCAAGCAGCCCTGTCACTGTCACGGCTTTGTGACGAGCAAGGGCTGAGAGTGTATTTTCGAAAAACTCTTCTGATGTCTTCGAAGCAGCGATCATCTTCACGGAGGATCTGAGATCTAAAACTCCATCCCTCGCAGTGTTCAGAAGACCTTGCACAGGGGATAATTCTGTTGTGCGCACCACTCGACTCTTAACCTGTGACTTCTTCTTTCCTAATTGAGAAATTATCGTGGATCCTGAGAAGTGAGGCAGTTGGAATGGGACAGAGATTGACGGTAGCGAAGTTTGACTCGACCGACTCACAGAAGTCAGAACTGTAGTTTCACTTCGATGCTTTGTACAGTCAACATAGATAATGACTGCAAGAAGCAAGAGAAAGAACCTTGGTAGGAGTAAAAGCATGCTGGTTTCGGGGGACAAGTGTCGATCTTTAGTCCTTCAAGAATGCAACTTGTATGTCATCGTCTTTCTTTACCGTATTATGAATAAACGGTGATCGTTTTAATTAGTCGATTTATCGAAAAGTCGAGGTTTTAGAGGGAGCAGCGGTTTCACTGCTCAGAGTAAGTGAATTAGTTTGAACTGTTCGAAAGAGACAAACAATCACAACGATCACAGCAACAACAACACAGCAATATGTCGTTAACTGTGAGATCGAAGAAGGACAGAAAAGAAAGTGAGGCGACTCTTGGTGCTCCATCACCTGCGAGTCGTCTGATGTCTCGGTCACTCGGTTCTCTCGACATTGCGATGAATCAGAAGACCAGCTCCTTGCTCATCGCACCATCTCAAGTCAATTCTTTAGTAACAAAAGCTCAGGGATTATATAACTCTGGCTCTTACACGGACTGTCTGACGCTGTGTGAGAAGATCTATGACCTGGACACCTACCGCACTGACAACCTCCTGCTCATCGGCGCTGTGCACTTCCAGCTTCGCAACTATAGTGAGAGTGTCTTCTATAACCAGCAGTGTATCCGCGTCGACCCACACTTCGCTGAGGCGTACTCTAACCTGGGCAACGCGTTGAAGGAGCTGGGCGATCTCAAGGGCGCCACGCAGTTCTACCTCAAGGCAGTGAAGCTCAAGCCACGCTACAGTGATGCCTACAACAACCTCGCATCGTCTTACATGTTGCAGGGTCAGATCCAGCAGGCGATGGAGACCTATCAGATGGCTCTGGTGTTGAATCCGAACCTCGTCGACGCGCACACCAACCTAGGAAACCTGTACAAGGCCACCGGAGACATCGAGAACGCGAAGCAGTGCTATCTAGAGGCGATCAAGATCAAGCCCGAGTTTCCTATCGCGTGGAATAACCTCGCGGGCATCTTCAAGGAGGAGGGCCAGCTTAGCACTGCCGTTGCCTACTATCGCGAGGCGCTGAGACTGTGTCCGGAGTTCGCCGATGCCCACAGCAATTTAGGCAATGCCTTGAAGGAATTGGGTCAGATACAAGATGCCATCGCGTCGTACCAGACGGCGATCAGACTGCGTCCAGACTTCGCCATCGCTCACGGCAATCTGGGCTCCTGCTACTACGACCTCGGAGACTTCACTGCCGCGATCAAGGCCTTCAACTACGCCATTCAACTAGAACCCAACTTCCCTGACGCATATAATAACCTGGGCAATGCGTTGAAGGAGGAGGGACGGTTAGACGAGGCGATTAATGCTTATCGCGCTGCACTGCATCTGAAGCCAGACCACCCACACGCATACAACAACCTAGGCAACGCGATGATCGAGAAGGGCTTTATCAAAGAAGCCATCCACTGTTACGTCACTGCTATTAGATTAATGCCCAAGTTCTCTGCTGCTCACTCTAACCTCGGCTCAGTGTTCAAGGAGCAGGGGAAGATGGAGCAGGCGATCGCTCACTACCTCGAAGCCATCAAAATAGACCCTTCCTTCGCCGACGCATACTCCAACCTAGGCAATGCCTACAAAGAGATCGGGCAGGTGGACGAGGCGATGTCCTGCTACAACACCGCCATCCAGCTAGAGCCCAATTACGCCGAGGCGTATTCCAATCTCGCCGCGGCGTATAAAGACAGCGGAAAAGTCGCTGACGCCATCCAGCTATACAGGAAGGCACTGGATCTACGCCCTGAGTTCGGAGAAGCACTGGCTAACCTGACGCACTCGTTGTTATCGATCTGTGATTGGCGCAGTCGCGATGATGACATCAGCAAGCTCCTCGCGCTGATTCAGGTCCAGCTCTCCACCAACAAGAATGTATTGCCATGCATACAACCCTTCCACTCCTTCCTCTACCCCTTCTCTTTGTCAGAGATGCTGACGATCGCGAGGAGGTTTGCCAGTAAGACGAAGCTGTCAGTCGCCCTCTGTGACGTGAACTTCAAGTATCGGGCGAAGGGCAAGGGCATGCGACTGCGCATCGGCTATGTGTCGTCAGACTTCAACAATCACCCCCTCGCTCATCTGACGCAGTCGATCTTCGGCCTGCATGACTTGACGAAGGTGGAGGTCTTCTGCTACGCGCTGACGAAGAGCGATGGCTCCTCCTATCGTCTGAAGATAGAGAAAGACGCCGAACACTTCTATGACGTGTCTCAGCTGCACGCGTCAGAGATCGCACAGCTCATCCACAATGACCACATCCACGTCCTCATCAACCTCAACGGCTACACCAGAGGTGCGAGGAACGAGGTGTTCGCTCTGAGACCTGCGCCAGTGCAGATGTCATTGCTCGGCTACTGTGGCACGATGGGCGCTGAGTACATGCAATACCTCGTGGCAGACAACGTGTCAGTGCCCCCGGCCTATCGTCAGTACTACAGCGAGAAGATCATCGCGATGCCTCACACGTACTTCGTCAACGACCATCGTCAGAGCTGCGGCGCCTACGTGGATCCCGATGAGCTCAAGTCAGTGACGCGTGCTCAGTACGGCATATCAGAGGACAAGTTCGTCTTCTGCAACTTCAACCAGTTGTATAAGATCGAACCTGACGTCTTTCGCGTCTGGATGCGCATTCTGAAGAGAGTGAGTAACTCGGTGCTCTGGCTGCTGAGATTCCCTGCTGACGCAGAGGCTCACCTCAGACGAGAGGCGAGGGAACTCGGTGTGAGAGACGATCAACTCGTCTTCAGTGACGTGGCAACGAGGGAAGAGCATATTAAGAGAGGGTATCTTGCTGATCTGTTCCTTGACACTCCTCTGTGCAACGCTCACACCACCGCCTGCGACATACTGTGAGTCATCGCTAAACCTATCTGACGTCACCTCACTCACACATCGTCTTTTTATAGTTGGAGTGGCACTCCGCTCATCACATTGCCCGGGGAGAAGATGGCGGCGAGAGTTGCGGCTAGTGTGCTGACGGCAGCAGGTCTGTCAGAGGAGTTAGTGTGTCACTCGCTGCAAGGTAAATTAGCGAGAAACTCTCTTATGATGTGTGTGATGTAATATTATGAATAGACTACGAGGAGATGGCAGTGTCTCTCGCAGAGGACTCGGATCGCCTGTACTCCATGCGACAACATCTAGAGCAGACAAGGCAGACGTCAGCACTCTTTGACACTACTCGGTGGGTCGCGAACTTCGAGACGGCGCTGTTCAAGATATACAAGAGATATGAGCAGGGACACCAGCCAGACCACGTGGACATCGAGGATAAGGCACCTCTCTTCGTGAAGCAACAGAACATCTTCGATTAAAACATACATAGATCAGACAAATGAAGAGAACCATAATTACTTTATAGCAGCAGTTTGTACATAAATCCTATCTAATCCTATCATATCATAACAACGAGAAGAACGCTTATCACATTATGCTCTCATTCTCTAGTGCTTCTATATTGACTCTGAGTCACTGTCGCTGACCTGACGCTCTCCTTGCTCTACCCTCTACTCAGAGAGTTCATACTGTAAACCTTCGACTTAGATCATTTCAGAAGCATAGAAGCATCTCATACTATTGAGGGCATCTCTTGAGAATAGCGACAGTGACACAGTTACTTTACCTTACAATACAATATAATACAATACTTATCTTAAACGAATATGATCACAGGGCTTTTATTACTCGAGGCCTTCAAATACTTTCGGCTTCGGAACGATCTTCGTCAAGGACAATATGAGTTGCGCTGTTCTCGCGGTGATTTTCAGCGAGTCGACAGCCATGTTCATCATCCATGACTTCCCCTGACTCGGATCAGGCAACACGTCCTCCAGCCACGTCGACAGAATGAACAACTTCCTCCGTCGCTGTCTTCTCTCTCGACGAGTCACTGCGAGAGTCTGACGTCGCTTCTCTTGTTCTTGAGGCAGTGACGAATGCAAGAAGTCGACGAGTCGTGCGTGTTGCTCGAGAATGTGTGTGTTAGTGAGGTCACTCTGTGCTCGCTGCTGTATCTTTCTCTCGTAGTTGTTGTGCAGGAGGAGTCTGCGCTGCACGAAGACTAATATTCGCTGACGGTTCACTTGCACCTGGTTCTGCATGCGAGAGAAGTAATACTCGAGTGACGAGTCTCGCTGCACCTGGGACATCATAGACAACTCTCGAATCAGATAGAAGAGGTTGGCTTGTGGAGAGGTCTGGCGGAAGAAGGAGTAGGAGGGTTTAGAGAAGAGGGAATAAGACTCCTTCTCCCTCGCCTTCTCCTTCTCCCTCTCTAAGTCCCTCACTGCACTGAACATCTCGTCAGTCGGCTTCCTCGCTGTCATAAAGGGACTAAGGGAGGTAGGTTTCGCCTCGTTGTGCTCTTGCGTCATCCAATGTCTCAGCGATGTTTTGCTTGCTGGTTGAAAACCAAGGACTCTAGCGAACATGATGAGACAAAGAGCGTGGATCATGATGGCCAAGGTCTTCATCTGTCTTATAGTATGACAGTCTCTCTAGTATGTCTCTAGTATGTCTGTATCTCTTGTGTCTTATTATAGTATAGTATGGTATAGTGTAGTATAGTATAGTAGAGCACCGTATACACCGTAATTCACTGACATTCACTGATATTCACTTACTCACTCTTTTTCAGTGTTTAATAATGGATATTGATGAGGTCAGATCTCTTTCACTGTCAAATAACTCTCTTTACAATACTCTGACTCAATCAGAGCTCGCGATAAGCCAGATCATGCTTCCCCACTTTAACGTGGAGTGCACGGTGCATAGATTATGAACTTAGTTGCTGAATTTACATCGTTAGAATAGAGTAGAATAGTTATCATTGTTCTAGTAGAATAGAGATCGTTGGATTTGTTGGTTAGTTGAGGACTTTCATCGATGGAGGTACGTCAGGTCGCTTCGTCTGGCAGTAAGTCATCAAAGTTTTCACTGCTGTGAGAAATTTTCTCTCTTGTTCGTTGTTCATGATGTGAGCGATCTGTGGATGACGTTAGAGACATTGCTAGACGAAGAGAAGTGACGTCATTACCTTAGAGGTGGAGATTCTCTCTCTCCCAGATCTCTCGTGAATGCCAACCATCGTCAGACCGATGGGCCAGGCCGAGTTACCGATAGCTGTCTTGATGTACTCGTCATTCGCCTTGACGAAGTTTCCTTCCTCGCAGTAGGTCACCATGAGCAGTAGCTTGTGCTGGATGTCCTCGGGGATCGTCTTTTGCTGGCAGAGCTTGAACAGCGGTCTGATGTGGTCCTTGCACTGCTTCTGCGCCTTGAGCTCTAGACGGCCTTTCATCGACGCCTTTTCGGCCTCGGGGCGCTGACGTAGGTCTTGCTCCCACTGCTTCACTAACGAGCGGAAGAACTTGTAGATGATCTTCTGAGGAGAGAGGTCTGACATGCGGTGGTAGAGAACGGTAGGGTCGTATCTCAGTGCCTTTTCTCTGTCCTCCCTGTCTCTCTTCTTCTTCTCCTTCTTCTCTTTCTCGTCAGATTCACTGACGTCATTCTCACTGTCACCAACGCCATCAGATGCCGCGTCATCCCTGTCATGACCACGTTCGTCCTCGTGATCGTACTCTGCCTCCTCTCTCGCGATGGCGAGTGCTTCTCTCTTCTTGTCTCGTAGGAGGTACTCGTCCTGCGCCACCTCCTCTGAGGCCATGGGGTGTTTGCTGAGGAAGTCGATGAGGCGGTCGATGCGCTGTTGACGATCTTCTCCAAAGAGAGTGATAGGTTGGCGTAGAGATCGCAGTTTCTGCTGGATGTCTCTCGTTGCCATCTGACGATAGCGCTGAAGCTTCTCATCGACCTGGAGCGAAGTCTCCGCAACTTTAACAGACAAAGAAGACGCAGAAGCTTTATTTATGATATTATTTGACTCGATTTCGACCTTTTGCCTCTTAGCTGTCCTCTCTTCTTCGATCTCTTGTTGTTTTCTTTCGAGTTGTTCTTGTTGCCAGCTGATCCTATCTTTCTGACGAATGAAGCTAAGGCGCTTGACTTCAGTGCTCTCCTCTGATTCTATAGCTTGCTCCTGTTGCTGTTTTAGCTTGAGGAGCTGTGCTTCCTCTTTCTTTCGTTTAATTTCTTCTTTGAGTTTGTCCATCACAACAACAATAACAAATAATTCAGACTCTCCGTGCACCAATTAGTGCACTTATTCTTACAAGGCGTTGCATTTAAAAGTGGTATAGTGGTTGAACCATAGTGATTAGCGGAGCGATAGACCTCCCAATATACGACTAGAAATACTTCAAATAAAATTAATGAATGAAAGGAATGGATCACATGTGCAATACTCTAACTACTCGCCGTCTATTCGAAGTCTACATAATCAACGCCACTCGAACTACATCAGCAGTCTCGCTTCTGTTGCGACTTGATATGACGTCTAGATCCCCTCTCACTCAAAGAGACAAGAGAGATCATTACATGAGGGTTGAATGGATGAAATGAAAAAGAAAAGAAATAATGCAGGAAAGAAGTGAGAAGAGGAGGTGATAGAGGAGGGATAGGATGACGTATAATCGTACATAGAGAAAGAAATAGAGAGGTCTGAGAGAAGAAGAAGAATTGGTTGCGGAGAAGTTAGCAAGTAAGAAAATATTGGTATCTTATGCATATTATGCATAAGCATTGATCAGTGTCAAAGATAGAGATAGAGAGAGATGTGGAAGGAGGTGGTGTCACAGGATTCATAGGCATCTCAACTCTGACCTGTGAGGCTTCATTTCATGCAGAGGAGGAATAAGTTCTGCCTAATAATACTCAAGAATAATCATAATAATAAATACTAATAATACCATCATCACAATCATTTATCATAATAATAACATAAAATAACGAATAAGAATTAAAGAATAATCAGTATTAATACACTCCAGTAACTGTGATGGCAGGTCTCTGGGTTAATGAAAGGATTGACATGTCTCTATAAGATATAAGTTGCGTCATTGTGTCACTTCAAGTCTGCTATAGACGAAGCTTCTGACGAGGTTGAAGAGGAAGACGATACTTCTGTTGAAGGAATGAGATTGCTTCCTTGTGTTGTGGAAGCTGATGATGGGGCGGAGGAGAGAGGAGGAGTCGTTGCAGAGTACACGAACTCGATCTTGTTTATCTTGTTGTCGGGGTTGAGGTGGAGGAGCAGTCTGCCGGAGAAGCGCATTTCTCGTCGGGCACAAGGCTTTGACTCGAGAAGGAAGTCCTCGCCTTTCAGTAAGACGAGCTCTTTCCCCTGGAACAACGGTTCTACCACCTTCTTTCGCTCTCCACTGCCCTTATTGTCACTATCGTCTGCCTTGTGAGGGGTCGTGTGTTGGAGAGTTTTTTCCTTCTCTTCCTCCAGCTGCTGTCTGAGACTCGCATCCTCCGTCAGATGATCCTTAGACGAGAAAAGGCGAAGCTGAGCTGTTCTCTCATGGTCAGCTGCACGAGTGAGAGAGATGTCGCTGACTCTAGTGCCCACCCAGTTGTACCTCGCAGCGATGACGAGGTTCCAGTCAGGGCTGTGGAAGGCGCGCGTGTCCAAGACATCGAAGAAGAAGTCCGGCGCTGACTTAAACAAACCAATCCACATTTGAGTGACGGTTTGGCGACCATCAAGACGGGTGTAGTCACGGCCATAGGGGTTATTGCCGCCCTCATAGCGGTGGATACATGCCACATCCTCGGAGGTGTAGTTAGACAAGACTTCGCGCAGCTTGACGGCGTCGCATGAGTTAAACGCATTCAGCAAGACTCGCGGATATGTGTACCTAACATCACTTCTGGGGATTGGAGGGGGAGGCTGTCGCATCGTCGTCGTCGCTGACGTCTTCTTCCCTGTCTTAACACCTTTCTTCTTATTTGGCATCGCAGGAAATGAGGCGGCTTTCTGTCGCTTTCCATCACTGTTAGTCGCTGTGGAAGAAGGAATAGACGGTACAGCTTTATTGACAGTGTTCTTTGAGCGATCAGAAAGGGTCGAGACCTTCACCGCATTCACCGTCAGACGGTTTCCGCTCACTGTGACAGGATCGTCCTCGATGTTCGCATCTAGGGAATGCTTCTTAGAAAGAAGGACTTCCTGATTGAGTAATTCTCTACGCTCGAAAACACTGTGATCGCGTTATGAAGCGGAAGTTTCGACTTACCGTGATTCTTTGTCAGTCGGTGTATCGGGTAAGTGAATTTGCTTGTTGTTCGAAAAATCTATTAAAAGCAACGATGAGCTCAGAGATATTATGAATAAAGCGAATCCTACCGAAGTCGTCGAACTCGAAGTCCAGGTCGAAGTTTAACAAGTCGCTCAGATCGTACTGTTCTTGAGACATTTTTGCTCTTCGGGAGCATGAAGAGAGAAATCCAAATCAAGAGAGGGAGCGAGTTCGGTTCAAAAAAATATGAGATGTCTTCTATTCAAGTTCGAATAAATTTATTATGAATTTATTATTATTTTATTATTTTATTTTATTTTATTTTATTTTATTTTATTATTATTAATTTTTTATGTTTGATAATCGTGATACCGTGACAACCGTGATACCGTATCACCCGACGATACCGATATCGATACCGGTATACCGTAACACCGATTAGTGAATCGGCATCAGATTTGTTGGTCGCAGCGATCAATAGCCAAATACAAGATGATATCAGCTCTCACATGGATTCCTAAGGGAGCGAATCGTTCTCGACCTGTAAGATTCGAACTATCTTCGGAAGAGGTCGATCGAATTCAGAAACTCGCCAGGTTCGAACTCATTTAAACCTCAGCCATTCTCTTGCTAATATCACTTTGTTAGGGAGGAAGAAGAAATTGAAAATGAGGGAAACGCTGAGGCTTTGGAGAATGAAAGCGATAGTGAGGTTGAGGCGGAGGCTGCTGGAGCTGCTACGGGTGAGGTGGATGACTATGGGTTGCCCGCTGAGCTCAATATGGACAAATACGATGAGGAGGACGATCTCGGCGACGCCATTGACTTTAACAACGAGTATGATGACGATGAAGTGATGGATGTGGGAGCAGGTCTGGCCGGGGAGGCGCATGAGATGGAGATCTTGGAGGAGGGAGGCGCTGCTTACGCGGTTGACGTGGCGAACGACTTCGACGAAGATCAGAACGACGACGTCATTCTCCCCACAGACTCCATTCTCCTCCTCGCAATGACGGAAGACGAATACAGTCACTTGGAGGTGCAGGTGATGACGAAGGAGGGCAGCCTCTACACCCACCATGACATCATGCTCCCAGACTTCCCGCTATGTCTGTCCTGGCTAGACTGTCCTCCCTGTGCGCCTCGACCCGATCAACAGCAACAGGCAGTAGGTAGCTATGTGGCCGTGGGCACCTTCGACCCTGCTATTGAGATCTGGAACCTCGACGTCTTAGACGCTGTGGAGCCCTCTGCCGTGCTAGGTGGCATCGACCAGTCTAAATCGAAGAAGACATCGAAGAAGAAGAAAGCGACTTCAGCAGCAAAGCAGGCCTATCTGCCAGGCAGTCACGAGGGCGCAGTGATGTCATTGTCGTGGAATCACAAGTACCGTCAGGCGCTGGCGTCAGGCTCTGCCGATAACACGTTGAAGATCTGGGATGTGACATCACAGACCTGCTCTTACACCTTCAAACACCATCAAGACAAGGTGAACAGCGTATGTTGGCATCCCGATGAGGCTTGGCTGCTGGCGTCATCGTCCTTCGACAAGACTCTTTCTCTCGTCGACTGTCGCAGTGTGTCGGTAGGCTTCGGTGGACACTTGGCTGCCGACAGCGAGTGCGTGGTCTGGGATCCCTTCCAACCCTACCATATGTACGTGGCTCTAGAGAACGGTGATGTCATTTGTCTAGATATCCGCAACCTCGAAGCAGTGCGTCATCACTCGAGGAGCGTCAGTCCCTACCTCTCCTTCCACGCACACGACAAGACCGTGACGTCACTGCACTTTAGTCCTTCGGTCAAGGGCATGCTCGCCACGTCATCACTGGACAAGACGGTGAAGGTGTGGGACGTGGGCAGCCTGCATGACTGTGACGCACATCAGCTAGTGTCTGCGTCAGAGGCGCCTAGTGGTAAGAAAGCGGCGAAGTCTCATGCGTCAGGGCTCGTGCCTAAGTGCGTGGCCTACAAGACGATGAATGTGGGCAAGCTCTTCTCTCTAAGGTTCAGCTATGATGATCCCTTCACTCTCGCTGCGGCGGGTGACGAGGGCAAGGTGGCGATCTGGGAGAGCGACGAAAATGACGTCATCAAGCATCACTTCCAGACATCTATCTATGAAGTGCCCTCCTCCTATGTCAGCCAGGAGGAGATTCACGGTGATTCCGACTACTCCTTTCTCCCTCTACCTGCGAGAGAGGGTCTCCAAGTCACCATCCCCAACGACTTCACTGAGACTGCCGGTAATACCGGCAACGCCGCGTCAGAGATGGTGGAGGAGGACTGGATGAACGATAACAGTGGCATCGCCTCTAACACACAAGACAAGAAAAAGAAGAAGAAAAAGAAGATGTAAGGCGCTGACGTCTTCTTATCTCTCTTGTAAATAACTATCATGCCATCTTTTCGTTAATTTACACTGTAGCGTAGTCTCACCGACATGTTATCGGTAGCTCTATTGATTTGAACTGCACGACACACTAACACATAACATACACTACTCTTACTAATACTAATACTAATACCCCTAGACTCGAACAATGGACGAAATATCTGGCTTGCTAATTAGTGGAGGAGTCCTCCTTGCTGCTTCTTTTATCACAGGAAATGACAGAGAGCAGCCTCCCTCCTCAGAGGAGGGAAATGAGAGCGAGAAAGACTCGAATCAGAATGGTAATGATGACGATAAATTCGACGAGAATCTAGATAAAGAGCTCAGGAAGCAAAGAAAGAGATATGATGCTGAGCTAGAGAACATTCTTCGCGCTCATGACTTCGCTGCAAGCAGTGCTGTGACTGCGGGGAAGAAGGCACCTGAGCCGCTGATCGTGCTGGGCAATCCCTTCTACACCTCCTTTCACAAGCTACAAGACGCACTGCAGACTATTAAGATTCCCAGTGTCATCAACACGAACATCAAGCAGCGCTATCTGCTGGTGCAGCTGGGGCAGTGGCTGTTGTACTCGTCAGCGCTCTACGACCCCAACGCCGCCTCTCTGCCACCCGTGCCAGACGACTCCTTGCTCTTTCAGCTCCTTGTGTCCAGTGGTCTTGTTCTGATCCCTGGTTCCGCCTTCGCCAATTGCGAGACAGGCACCTTCGTCATCACTCGCGATATACAGGACGACGCCTTGGTCGCTGACGTCATTGCTCGCTTCCGCACTGTGCAAGCTATCCTCGAGAATCTGCACGGAAACAAGCCCGCTGTGTCTCCCAGTGCAGTCACAGCAGAGACAGAGGAGGTGGAGGACGCTGACGACATCTCCGTCAGCAGTCGCACGAGAGGCAGAAAGCGCAGTTCTCTCGGCGCCACCACTACCACTACCGCAACTATCCCAGCGATAGTCGGAGATGGTGATGGCACAGCGAAGAAGAAGAAGAGACAGTCGCAACTATAAAACCTTTAACCCTAACATAACCCAAGCTGTAGCCCTACTCTACCCTACTCTATCCTCTCTACTCTATTGTTGCTATGATTGCTTCATAGTCGTTGGTAGGGAATCGCCAACAGGAAAGAGACCGGCATATTTCGCCGCCACTGGTTGCACGAGGTCGAGGCCGAAGCCCATGTCTATGAAGGTCTGGAAGTCAGGAAAGGAGTGACGTGTGCCATTCCGCACTAAGAAGATGTCTCGTTGGTTGTGAAACTGCACACATCTTCCCTCGAGCAGAGAGATGTTAGGAGCGGCATAGGAGTGAAGGTAGGGCAGGCGCTTCTTATTCATCTGCTTGAGCCAGCGATTGGGATTGTGGTCGTTGTTCCAGGCTTTCATCACTCCCTGATACTCTGCGAACTGCTCTGAGATCACTCGAATGCCCACGTCAGCGTCTCTGCCCTCTAGGAGCATTTCCCTCGCAGCGAGGGTGATGGGAAACGTCGACATACACATCAACAGCTTGCCTCTGTGGTCCTTCGGATCCATCTTAATCATTGAGGCTGTGAGGTACTCGAACTTGATCAGCTGCACGATGTGCGTCATCACTCTGAGGAGCAGCGGGTTTCCCGGCGA
>VKHI01000211.1:0-45963 GCA_015145745.1 Poterioochromonas sp. DS
TTTGTGTAATGCATTTTTTGTTTAGACCTTTTTAATAATTTTTTATAAAGATCTTTTTTACGAATTTTTTTTTTTTTATTTATTTTTGCTAATAATAGTTTTTTTTCTGGTGTTAATAATCTTTGTTCCCATCTAATTTTTTTCCAACTTTTTGTTCTTTTTTTTGAAATTTTTTTTGAAAATAGTTTTACTTTTTTTCTATTTTTTTTTTTTAAAAACCTTTTAATTTGTTGTTGTTGTTTAGTATACATTGAAAATATATGTTTATTAGTTGAATAAAAGTTTTAAAGATATTTAATTTAATGATAAGAAAAATTTTCCTATGAAATTATTTTATTTCTTTATGCAAAGTATGTTTATTACAATACTTACAATACTTTTTTAACTCAATTTTTTCCGTTGTTGTTCTACGATTTTTTGATGTTAAATATCTTGAAACACCTGAAGATCGTTTTGTAGTGTTTTTCCTACAATCAGTACATTCAATAGTTATAAAAATTCTTGAACTTTTTGTTTTGCTCATAGTATATAATAGAATTAAAAATTTTGTTTATTTTCCAATTTTCTTTATAATATTATTTATAAGGTTTTCTATATAATTATAAAAAAAAAAAAAATTAAATCAAATGAATAAAAAACAAAAAAATCGCAAAAAAATTAAGCAAAACATAAGAAATAAAAATAATAATTTAAAATATAAAATTCTTATTAAACTTTTCTTTAAAATTTTGAAATCAAAAGAACAAGCTATAAACTCTACAATAATTAAAAAGAAATTAGAAAATTTTAGTATTCTTTTAAAATATTTAGATAAATCTTTAAAAAAAAAAATTTTTCATAAAAATAATATTAAAAAGAAAAAAAGATTAGCTAACAAATTATATAATGATTTTTTAAAAAAAGTACCCACAAAAGTTTCTAGTTTCTAATTTAAAACTAGAAAACTTTTTTCTCATTTCTTTACTTTTTGATTGACTAAATATGACAAAAATATTCTTAAAAAATTTTCCTTACTTAGATGATACACAAATAAAAAATTTTTATAAATTTTTGCAAAGAAGTTTGTCTAAATCCCTAGAAAAAATGCCAAACCCGATTCTTGTTGAAATAGATAAACTTGAGTTTTTTGAATCATTGCTTGACTATTTTAATAGTTTGTTAGAAGAAAAAGGTTCTTTTTTTGTTTATAACACAAAAACTAATCAAAAAAAAAGCAAAAAAGGAATTTCTATTAATTTTAATCCTTATCGATTTTTATATTTTAATATTAATGATTTTTTTATAGAAGGACCAAAATTTACACCAAGAGAATGCTTAGAAAATGGATATACTTATAATGTAAAAATTTTTATTGAAAGCAAACTCTATGATAAAGAAAATTTTTTTAAAGAAATCTATTATCAAATCTTTAAAGTCACAGGAAAAGGTATAAACTCTCAACAAAAATTCTTTTTTGAGAATTTTTGGTTTCGACAAAAATATCTTTTATGTCATCTTCCTTTCATAACAGAACAAGGAACATTTATTATAAATGGATGTGAAAGAGTAATTATTAATCAAATTGTTAGAAGTCCTGGAATTTATTTTTTAAAAGAAAAATATAATAGTGAAATCTCTACCTATTTTTATAATGCCTATATTATTTCAGAAAAAGGACGATGGACAAAAATTTCATTATCTACATTAGATATTTATAATCCAAGAATAGCAGTTGAGCTTCCAAATAATAAACTAGGAGATATTTGGACAAAAGAACTTTTAACTTTGTTTTCAATTGATGATAATTATGAAGATGGTTGTTTATCTTTACTTTATCTTCTATATGAATTTGGAATTAATTTAAATGAATTAGGTACAATGATTGAATATCCTGGCCATTTACCAACAAAATTCTTAAATTCTCATTTTCTTAATTTTTCAAAATCAAATTTTGAAATTCCTGTAAGCTTAGATTTAAATAAATTAATTTTTTTTGAAAATTTTAAAGAATTAATTAAATCTGAAAAAAATTTATCAATTAATAGTACAAATATTAAAAAAATTCTAATTGAATCTTTATTAGATCAATTTTATAACCAACAATACGGATGTTTTTTAGTAGGTGAGATTGGACGATTACAAATTAACAAAAAATTTGGAATTAACTTAAACAGAAACGTAAGCTATATAACACCAATAGATCTAATTGGTATAGTAAATGGATTAATTAAACTAAAATATTTCGATAAAAAAAATGATGATATTGATCATTTAAAAAATAAATGGGTAAGATCTGTTGGAGATTTATTTGCTTATCATATTGCTTCAACTGTTGCTAAATCTTCTTTTTTAAAAAATATTGATAATTCTAATAGAATTGTTACAATTTCTGAAGAAATTCCTGAAAAAAATTTAGAAACTGATTTACTTTCTAAAAATCAGCTAAAAAAAGCAGAACTAAAAACTTTTGAAATTAAAAAAACTTTTCAAAACTTTCAAAAAATAAAAAAGTATAAAAATGATTTTTTAAAAAAATATTTAAAGCTTCACTATTTTTTAGAGTCAGCAATTTCACAATTTTGTATCTCAAGTCCATTAGTTCAACTAACGCAATTAGCAAATCAATTAAGTCTATTAAACCAAAAAAGAAAATTTAGCTTATTAGGTCCATTAGGATTAAAAGCTGGCCAAGTGTCTATAGAAGTTCGAGATGTTCATCCTAGTAAATACTCAAAACTTTGCTATATAGAAACAGCAGATGGGCCAAGGGTTGGTTTAGTTTCATGTTTAGCTAGTTTTGGAAGGGTTAATGAAAGTGGTTTATTTCAAGCCCCTTATTTTTTAAAAAAAAAAGGGAAAAATTTACGAAAAAAAAATTATGTTTATTTAACCGCTGCTAATGAAGCAAAAACATCTGTTCAAATTTCAAATCAAAATGTAGATTTAAAACATAAAAAATTTTTAACAGCAAAAAAAGTAACCGTAAAAAAAAATTGTGGTTTTTTAACAAAAAATGAATCTTCTATTCACTTTACTAAAATTTCTTTATTTCAAACCCTCTCAATCGGAATAAGTTTAATTCCTTTTTTAGAGCATGATGATGCTACAAGAGTATTAATGGGTTCAAATATGCAAAGACAAGCTGTTCCCTTACTTTTTCCTCAAAAACCAATTGTTGGAACAGGAGTTGAAGCAAATGTGGCTTTAGATTCAGGAATGTGCGTAAAATCATATTCTGAAGGATATATTAGTTACTGTGATAATTATAAAATTCTTATTACAGATTTAGCAAATCAGAAACTTATTTATTCCTTAAGAAAATATAAAAAAGCTTATCAGGATACTTGTTTTAATCAAAAAGTTTGTGTTTGGAATAATGAAAGAATTTTTTCTGGTCAAATATTAGCAGATGGTCCAGGTTCGATTGATGGAGAACTATCTTTAGGAACAAATTTAACTGTCGCTTATATGCCTTGGTATGGTTATAACTATGAAGATGCTATTGTAATTAGTAGCAAATTATTAGAAAATAATAATTTAACTTCCCTTCATATAACTGAACAGGAAATTTATTTAAAAGAATTAGATATTTATCAATATGATTTTTTAAAAAACAAAAAAAATAGAAAAAAAGAGAAACTAAAAAAAGAAAAAAAATTATTAAATTCTAAAAAAATTGCAAAGGAAGTTTCAGCAGTTTCCACATTAAATGATTTTAATTCGGTTGATAGTAATGAAAAAATATATGATTATCCTGAGCAATTATCACAAAATGTTTCTGCATCAAATTCATATTTAAAGCGACATTTAAATCAATTTGGGTTAGTAAAAATTGGATCTTACGTTCAAAAAGGTGACATTCTTCTTGGAAAAGTAAAAATTGTTCCAATGGATAATGCAAATCCTTATATTCGATTACTAAATGCAATATTAAAAAAAAATAAAAATGAACCACTAATGAAAGATATTTCTATGAAAATGGAAAGCTCTTCTGGAAAAGTGATTGCTATTAAAACAATTGATCGTAAGTTTTTTACTCGATCTCAAAAATATGATCAAAGTTTATTAAAGGTAATCAAAATTTATCTTTTACAACTACGAAAAATAGAAGTTGGTGATAAATTATCAGGAAGGCATGGAAATAAAGGAGTAATTTCAAAAATTGTTCCTAAACAAGATATGCCTTATTTACCAGACGGGTCACCTATTGACATTATTTTAAATCCTTTAGGGGTCCCTTCAAGAATGAATGTTGGTCAAATTTTTGAGTGTTTATTAGGCTTTGCAGGCTATAAATTAGGTAAACGTTATAAAATCGATCCCTTTGATGAATCTTATTCCAAAGAAGCATCACGTATTTTAATTACTCAAAAATTAAAAGAAGCAAGCTTTTCAAAAAACGCAAAATGGTTGTTTAATAGTTATTCAATTGGAAAAATTTTTTTACGTGATGGGCGAACTGGAGAATTTTATGATAATGCAGTTACTGTAGGAAAAAGTTATATATTGAAGCTTGTCCATTTAGTTGAAGATAAAATTCATGCTAGAGCTACCGGATCTTATTCGTTAATTAATGAACAACCTTTGGCTGGAAGGGCGTCAAATGGAGGTCAAAGATTTGGAGAAATGGAGGTTTGGGCAATGGAAGCATATGGTGCATCACATACTCTACAAGAACTCTTAACTATAAAATCTGATGATTGCGATGGCCGAAATGATATTTTTGAAGTATTAGCTTCAAAAGATAAAAAAATGAAACCAAATGTTTCTATTTCCGAATCTTATGTTACATTAATACGACATCTAAATGCACTTGGTTTAAATTTTTCTTTTAAAGCGATCGAAAAAAATAAGTTAAAATCTGAAGAATTATTTGATAACTTAGAAACTCGACTCAATTTAAGAGCTTTATTAGAAAAAAGTAAATTAGAAAATAGAGATGATAGTTATGAAAAAGAGGTTTCTGAAAATATTGAAAAAGAAGTTCAAAAATTTTATAATCTCTTTAAAATAAATTTCTTTAAAACTGTATGACATTTATGCTATGACATTACTTGAAAACATAAATATTAATTTATTAAGAAAAAAGTTAGCTAAATTTGAAACAATTCATTCTAATTATAACTATATTTCCTTAACATTAGCTTCACCGCAAAGAATCAAAAAATGGTCTCAACGACAAACGCCAAGGGGATTTTTTTTAGGCGAAGTTCTTTCCTCTGATACTATTGATTATAAAACAGGAAATCCTGTTCCATTTGGTCTTTTTTGTGAGCAAATATTTGGTCCCATTAAAAACTATACATGTAAATGTGGAAAATATTCTGGAATTTTTCAATTAAAAGCTTGTGAAAACTGTCACGTAGAGTTAATTGATTCTCGCGTTAGAAGATACAGAATGGGCTACACAGATTTCATTTCTCCAGTCACACATTTTTGGTATTTTGGAGAAAGAAGTAACTATCTTGGATTATTATTAAATAATCCTTTTAAAAAATTAATAAGTACTCAGACTATTAATAGTCTTATTTATTATCGTCCACTTAATGAAAAACAAGAAAATGAACTAGAGCGCTATTTAGAAAACGAAGCATATGATAAGCTACTTGCTAAACGAGAAGAATTAGAAAGTGTTTTAGAAAAATTTTTAGAACCAGCTAATCAAAAAGAAGTAAAACATTTAAAAAAAAAAAAAAAAAAAAAAAAGCTTGAATATTACAGAAACTAATTCGGAAAGCTCAATTTATAAAATAAGAAATAATTTTTCAGAAAAAGACTTTGTAAGATCTTTTTTTAAAAAAAGATCTTATTTACCAGTTCTTAGTATGGAAATAGAAAATGCTTTAACAAAATCTTGGTTTAAGCAAAAAACTGGTTCAGATTTTTTAAAACTAGTCCTAGAAAATTTAAATCTCAAAGAAGAAATTAATGATATTCGTAAAACAGTTCATATCGCATTTTCAAATGGTGTAAAAAAAACTTATTTAGTAAATTTTGATACCAAATTAAAATTTTTGCTACAAAAACTTAGAGTAATGGAAAGCTTTTTAGCAACAAAAATTAATCCAGGAAATATTATATTAACTAATCTTCCAATATTACCTCCTACGTTACGTCCTTTTTTTGAGAGTGATAATGGTACTTTAATTTCATCAGATATAAATTCATCTTATCGCTTAATTATAACACAAAATAATAATCTCGCAACCCAATTATTTGGGATTGGTTTTTTATCTTTTTTAGTAACTGAAATGAAGCGAAAATTACAAGAAGTTGTTGATAATTTAATTGAGGCTTCTCAAAATAAGTCGATGATATCAGGAGTTGATGATCAAAAACCTTTGAAAGGTTTATTGGATATTCTGGAAGGAAAATATGGTCATTTTCGACAATATTTGTTAGGCAAACGAGTTGATTATTCAGCACGATCAGTTATTGTTTCAGGTCCAGGATTAAGGTTTAATCAATGCGGATTGCCATATGATATATTAACAAAGTTATTTCAACCACAATTAATAAAAAAACTTTTACTATTAGGAAACTCTTTAGATCTACAATTATCTTTAATTGCTATAAAATTAAAAAAGCCTTTTATTTTTACTCTATTAAAAAAAATTACAAAGTCTCAAAAAATTTTACTAAATAGAGCTCCAACGTTACACAAATATGGTATTCAAAGCTTTGAAATTTTAATTATTTTAAATAAAGCTATTCATTTACATCCATTGGTTTGTGGTGGATTTAATGCAGATTTTGATGGAGACCAAATGGGTATTCATTTGCCTTTATATGAAACAACTCAACTTGAAATTAGTCAGTTAATGAAACCGTCAACAAATTTTTTTTCCTTAGCAAATAGTGAGGCTCTTATTAAGCCTACACAAGATATGGTTATGGGTTGTTACTATTTAACTTATCAAGAAAGTAAACAAGCTATCAAAAACTT
This sequence comes from Poterioochromonas sp. DS, assembly GCA_015145745.1. NCBI lineage: Eukaryota > Synurophyceae > Ochromonadales > Ochromonadaceae > Poterioochromonas > Poterioochromonas sp. DS. The sequence continues at coordinate 6,926 of VKHI01000211.1, forward strand.
AAAATGTTTTTCAACTGACGATGAAGCCATTTTTGCTTTTCATCAAAAAATAATATCTTTGCATTCTCCAATATTAAAAAAAAAAAAAATTGAAAAATTTCCTTTTTTTATAGAAAATAATAATCTTTTTATTTCTGATACTTTTTTCAAAAAAAAAAAAATCGATATTTATAAAATTTATAAGTCTAAAAGTTTTCACAAAAAAGTATTTTTATTAACAAATATAGGGATACTTATTTTAGAATATGATTTAAAAAATTCATATAAAATTATTAGTTTTTTTTCTCAAACAACGGTTGGACGAATATTCTTTTCTAAAAATTTTGAAAAAATTTTACAAGAGTTTTAAAAATCAATATAGCCATTAATTAATTTATGATACTAAGTTCACCTATCAATAAATCTAGCTTAGAGGAAATAATTCAGCAAAGCTTTGAAAATTTTGGAACTATTTTTACTTCTTCATTACTCGACTCACTTAAAAATATTGGATTTTATTATTCTACGAGTTCTGGAGTTTCTTTAACAATTGAGGATCTAAAAATTCCGCTATCAAAAGATTATTTATTAGCTGATGTTTCAACAGATATAAAAAATATAGAATTTGCTTGGAAAAATGGTCAAATTTCTAATACTGAAAAATTTAAATCCATAGTTAATAATTGGGAATTAATTTCTGACTCACTAAAAGAAAAATTAATTGACTACTATAAAAACTATGATCCAACAAATAGTTTATATTTAATGGCCTTTTCTGGAGCAAGAGGAAATATTTCTCAAGTCCGACAAGTTGTTGGAATGCGTGGATTAATGGTTAATCAAAGGGGCAATATTATACAACTTCCGATCTTAACAAATTTCAAAGAGGGATTAAGTACTATCGATTATATTATTTCTTCTTATGGTGCAAGGAAAGGTATTATTGATACTGCTTTAAGAACTGCTGATGCTGGTTATTTAACAAGAAGATTAATTTATTTAGTTCAAGATATAAGCATTCGAGATATTTGTTGTAATTCTAATTATTCACTTTTAATTGATTTAAAAAAAAATTTGGATAATTCCTTATTAGGAAGAACATTAGTTGAAATTAAATATCTTCAAAACCAAAAAAGAGTAAAACTTCCAAATTTGTTAATTACACAAAGTCTTTATAATCTATTAAAAAAAAACACTAATATTATTCAGTTTATTAAAATTCGATCTTCTTTAACATGTAATATTCCAAATTCCTTATGCCAATATTGTTATGGGTGGGATTTATCTAAAAAAAAAATTATTTCATTGGGTGATTCAGTTGGAATTATGGCTGCACATTCTATTGGTGAACCTGGTACTCAATTAACAATGCGAACATTTCATACAGGTGGAATTTTTATTGGTCAAATGAAATCTTATTTTTCTAGTAATATTACAGGAAAAATTTCGTTAGGTAAAGTTTCTAAGCAATTACTATTTGAAAACAGGTATGGTTTAAATGCATTTTTTGTAGACCGAAATTTTGATTTCTTTTTGATTAATTGGAAGAATCAGCAATTAAAAATTGAGCTTAAAAAAGGCGATTTTTTTTATAAACCTACTTCTAATTTGTTTAAAAAAGGCGATATCATTGGGGAACGTGATATTGGTATTCCTACATTTTTTAGTATCTTTAACTCTTTTTTAAAGCCAATTTATTCTTTATCCGAAGGTAAATATAGCTTATCTAAAAATTTAAAAGTTTTTTCTACATTCTCAGTAAAAAATTCTTTTTTTAACTCTTTTGAAAAGTATTCAAAACAACAATTAGATAAATATTCCAACTATAATTTAGTTTCATCTGAAGGTGCCATTTATGAATTTTTAGGGAAAATTTTTGAGTTTCCAAATCAAATAAAATTTGAAAATTTAATAGATAATCAAAAAATTTTAGATTTTTTAAATAATGAAAAACTAAAAAATGAGTGTACTCATTTTTTAAAACATAAAGCAATTGGAAAATTAAAAGTTGTTTCACCAACCAATGGTATCTTTTTTATTAAAAATAAAGCATATAGAGTTGGTAAAAAAAAAAAAATTTCCATTTCAAAATTTAAATTTCTTATAAAAAAAAATTTTTTTATTTTGTTATCCACAATTTGCTGTAATTATCAATACGTTGATAAAAATACCATTTTAGGATATTTATATATTTATCCTAAAAAAAATATTTTAATTTATTAAAATAAATCATTTTAAGTATAATTATATTATTATTATTATTAAATATATAACTAATGGTTCGAGTAAAAAGAGGAAATCTCGCATTGAAGCGAAAAAAAAAATATTTTAAATTTTGTAAAGGATATAGAGGGTCAAATTCAAGGCTTTCAACAATGGCTATGGAGCAAACTGTTCAAAGTTTGCAATACGCTTACATTGGAAGAAAACTTAAAAAAAGAAGCTTTCGAAAATACTGGATTTATCGAATAAATTCTTCTTTATCGGCTTTGAACTTAAAATATTCTATAGTATTAGGGAATTTAAAAAAATTAAAAATTTTTTTAAATAAAAAAATATTAGCTCATTTATCTTATAATGATCCCTCAGCCTTTGAAATCCTAGTAAAAAAATCAAAAAACTAAAAATAGTGTCAAGAATAAAAAATTCTTGACATTAAACTCCTAAATTTATATACTATACTCCAGCTGATATAGCTCAATTGGTAGAGCATCTGACTTGTAATCAGGCGGTTAAGAGTTCAAGTCTCTTTATTAGCTTAAGAAAATTTAAAAAAAGAATTCTCTATTTTTAGATTACTAAAATTAATTATATAATATTAGTAATATAAATAATTTTTCTTACTTTTATTATGATAACTTTCTTAGTAACAAAATTACCAGGGTTCTTTTCTGTTTTTTCTCCAATAACAGATATTTTGCCAATAATACCTGTTTTATTTTTATTACTAGCTTTTGTTTGGCAAGCTAGCGTTGGATTTAGATAATTTTTATTGCTAAAAATATGGTAGAAGGTTTTTTATCGGGCTTAGTTTTAGGTTTATCAATTATTACAATATTGGGATTATTTGTTGCTGCGTATTTTCAATTTAAAAGAGGAAATAAATTTAGTGTTTAAATTTTTTTTTCAAAAACTGTTAAAAAAGAAAGCTAGGAAGGATTATCATCTTCTTAGCTTTCTTTTTCAAAAATAAATTTTACCAACTTGATTTAACAACACCAGGAAGCATCCCATTATTTGCTAATTCACGAAAAGCATTACGACATAAACCAAAATGTCTAAAAAAACCATGAGGTTTTCCCGTTTTCCAACAACGATTTCTTAGTCTCGTTGGTGAACTATTTCTAGGAAGTTTTTGAAATTTTTTCAAAACATTTGATATATTTAAAAAATCAGAATTTCCTTTTAAGTGATTTAATTTTAATAAACGTAATTCTTTTTTAATTTTATTACGTTTTTCTAAATACTTTAATATCAGCCTTTTTCTTTTAAATTCGCGTTCTAACATGTTTTTTTTAGCCATTTTATATTTTTAAGAAAGTATAACAATTTTTATTTTCTCAAAAACTAAAAATTAGCCAAATTTTCCTTGCGTTGAAGCAATTACAAATGGTGCGTATGTAAATATATAGCCAACTGTAAAATGAATAAGGCCTACTAATCTGGCTTGAACTATGGATAAAGCTACTGGTTTATCTTTCCATCTAATTAAATTGGCTAATGGAGTTCTTTCATGCGCCCATACAATTGTTTCAATTAATTCTTGCCAATATCCACGCCATGAAATTAAGAACATAAATCCTGTTGCCCAAATTAAATGACCAAATAAAAACATCCATGCCCAAGGAGCTAAAGAATTAATTCCTAAGGAATTATAGCCATTAATTAATGGAGATGAATTTAGCCATAAATAATCTCTTAACCATCCCATAATATAGTTAGAAGACTCATCAAATTGAGAAGAATTTCCTGACCATAAGCTTAAATGTTTCCAATGCCAATAAAATGTTGTCCAACCTATTGTATTTAGCATCCAAAATGTAGAAAGATAAAAAGCATCCCAAGCTGAAATATCACACGTTCCTCCTCTTCCTGGACCGTCACATGGAAAACTATATCCAAAATCTTTTTTATCTGGCATTAGTTTTGATCCTCTAGCATCTAAAGCACCTTTTACTAAAATTAAAGTAGTAACATGTAAACCTAAAGCTATTGCATGATGAACTAAAAAATCTCCTGGACCTATTGGTAGAAAAAGAGAATTATTTCCACTATTAATAGCACTAAACCAATTTGTTAACCATAATTTTTCACTGTTTAAGTATGCATAACTATTTTGATCTGATAATAAAAAATTACCTCCATATAAAAGTTTTCCAGAAGAAGATTGAATTAGCTGAGCAAATACAGGCTCTATTAATATTTGTTTTTCTGGTTGACCAAAAGCTACAACAACATCATTATGAACGTATAAACCTAGGGTGTGAAAACCTAAAAATAAAGAAACCCAGCTTAGGTGAGAAATAATTGCTTCTTTATGATCTAACATTCTTGCTAGAACATTATTTTTATTTATTTGTGGATCATAATCTCTTACAAAAAAGATGGCTCCATGTGCAAAAGCTCCTATCATTAAAAAACCTGCAATATATTGATGATGTGTATATAAAGCTGCTTCTGTTACATAATTTTTTGAGAGGAATGCATAAGGATTTAAAGAATAAATATGTTGTGCTACTAAAGAAGTTATAACCCCTAATGAAGCTAAGGCTAAGCCTAGTTGCATATGAAGCGAATTTGTTACCGTTTCATATAATCCAACATGCCCTTTTCCTAATCTTCCTTCTGGCGGACAATGCGCGTCTAAAATTTCTTTAAAACTATGACCTATACCAAAATTTGTTCTATACATATGACCTGCAATGATAAATAAAACACCAATAGCTAAATGATGGTGCGCTATATCAGATAACCATAAAGATTGAGTTTGTGGGTGAAAACCTCCATTAAAGGTTAAAATTGCTGTACCTGCTCCTTTCGTAGTATTAAAAATATGAGAAAAATCATCTGAATTTTCTGCATAGACTGACCAATTCCCAGAAAAAAAAGGTTGAAGTCCAGCCGGATGTGGTAAATAAGAAAGAAAATTATTCCAATCAATTTGGATACCCCTTGATCTTGGAATCGCTACATGAACCAAATGGCCTGTCCAAGCAATAGAACTAACCCCAAATAATCCTGCTAAATGATGATTTAGGCGTGATTCATTATTTTTAAACCAATCCACTGAAGGCTTAAACGATGGCTGTAAATGAAGCCAACCTGCTTGTAAAAAAACGAAACTTAAAAGAATTAAACCAAAAGAAGCTTTAAATAGCTCCTCGCTTGATCTAAATCCAATTGTGTACCACCATTCATAAAGACCAGAGGTTGAAATATTAGATGGATAATTTGTTCCAAATTTTGTAAAAATTTTTAAACTTGTATCATTAAAATGAGGATCCCAAATAGCATGTGCAATAGGCTTTATTTTTAAAGGATTTTGAATCCATTCTTCAAAATTTCCTTGCCAAGCAATATGAAAAAGATTTCCTGCTGTCCATAAAAAAATAATGGCCAAATGCCCAAAATGAGATGCAAAAATTTTAGGGTAAAGATCTTGGTCAGAAACATTATCATGAGACTCTAAATCGTGCGCTGTTGCAATTCCATACCAAATTCTTCTAGTAGTTGGATCTTGACTTAAATTTTGATTAAATGTTGGAAATTTTATTGTCATATATAAGCTATCGTTAAGTTACTGATATAATTCTAGCTAGAAAAAAGGCCCATGTTGTTCCAATACCACCTAGTAAATAGTGTGCAAGACCTACAGCTCGACCTTGTGTTATACTTAATGCTCTTGGTTGAATAGAAGGGGCTAATTTTAATTTACTATGCGCCCATAAAACTGATTCAATTAGCTCTTGCCAATATCCTCGTCCACTAAATAAAAACATTAAACTAAATGCCCAAATAAAATGTGCTCCTAAAAAAATTAAACCATAAGCTGAAAGAGATGACCCATAAGACTGAATTACCTGAGAAGCTTGTGACCAAAGAAAATCTCGTAGCCATCCATTAATTGTTAAAGCTCCCTGCGCGAAATTTCCAGCTGTAATAGCTGATATATTTCCTTGAGATGTTAAAGTTCCCCAAATATCAGATTGCATTTTCCAGCTAAAGTGAAAAATTACAACAGAAATACAATTATACATCCAAAATAACCCTAAAAAAATGTGATCCCAAGCTGATACTTGGCAAGTTCCTCCTCTTCCTGGACCATCACATGGAAATCGAAATCCTAAATTAGATTTGTCAGGAATTAATCTAGAGTTTCTTGCATATAAAAATCCTTTTAATAAAATTAATGTCGTAACATGAATAGTAAAAGCATGAATATGATGAACTAGAAAATCTGCTGTTCCTAAGTTCATTGGAGCTATAGCAATTTTAGAATTAATAGCTAAAATAGTTCCTCCAAAGATATAGCTTGCAAGCCCAGTGGAGTTTGGAGCTGTTACATTTATTGATGAACTATGAAGTTCTTGAATCCATTGAGCAAAAATAGGCTGTAATGAAATAGCTTTATCTGAAAACATATCTTGATAACGTCCAAGAGCTTGCATTGTATCATTATGAATATATAAACCAAAACTATGAAATCCTAAAAAAATGCATACCCAATTTAAATGAGATATAATGGCATCTCTATGGCGTATAACGCGATCTAATAAATTATTAAAATTTAGGGAAGCATCATAATCTCGTACCATGTAAATGGAAGCATGCGCAGCTGCACCAACAATACAAAAAGCTCCAATCCACATATGGTGTGTAAATAATGATAGCTGTGTAGGATAGTCAATTGATATATAAGGATAAGGAGGCATCGAGTACATATGGTGAGCAACTACAATTGTTAAAGAACCTAAGGTTGCTAAATTAACAGCTAGTTGAGCATGCCATGATGTTGTTAAAATTTCATACAAACCTTTATGCCCATTTCCAGTAAATGGTCCATTATGCGCTTCTAAAATTTCTTTGATACTATGACCTATACCAAAGTTTGTTCTATACATATGACCTGCCACAATAAATAAAATAGCGATTGCTAAGTGATGATGAGCTACATCAGTTAACCATAAACTTCCAGTAATTGGGTTTAATCCTAACTTAAATGTTAAAATATCAGAATATTCACTCCAATTTAAGGTAAAAAATGGAACTAATCCCTTTTTAAATGAAGGATATAATTCACTAATTAGGTTTTTGTTTATTAAAAATTCATGCGGATTAGGTAAATCTTTAGGATTCATTCCTGAGTCAAGTAATTTATTTATTGGATTTCCAATATGAATTTGATGACCTGCCCATGAAAGAGATCCTAAGCCTAGTAACCCAGATAAATGATGATTTAACATGGATTCTGCGTTTTGAAACCATTCTAATTTTGGTGCAACTTTATGAAAGTGAAACCAACCAGCAAAAAGAGTTAAGAAAGACATTATTAAGCTTCCTATAGAAATTGCGTAGAGTTGTTGAGTTGTTGTAACTCCTTCAGCTCGCCAAATTTCAAAAAATCCTGAAGTTATTTGTAACCCCTGAAAATTTCCTCCAACATCTCCATTCAAAATTTCTTGTCCTACAACAGGCCAAACAGCTTGGGCACTTGGATGAACTTTTAAAGGGTTTAAAAGCCAAGAAGTATAATTTGAAAAATATGCACCATGAAAATGCATTCCACTAATCCATAAAAAAATAATGGAAAGTTGTCCAAAATGTGCACTAAAAATTTTTCTAGATATTTCTTCTAAAGATTTGGTTTGAATATCAAAATCATGAACATCGGCGTGTAAATTCCAAATCCATGTAGTTGTTCTAGGTCCTTTTGCAAGTGATCTTGAAAAATGACCAGGTTTTGCCCATTTCTCAAAAGTTGTTTCAACAACATCAGTATCAAATAATATATCTTTTAATGGGTTTATATTTTTCTTTGGAGTAGTTGTTACCATACTCTAAAAAGTTAGATTTTTTTGTTATTAAAGTCCACATATAAAATTCACTAGATATATGAGGATAAAGAGGCATATTTATATTATAAAAAATTAAAAAAGTAATTTTTATAAAAAATTTTTTTGAAAAGCTTTAAATGCATATTTATTGAATTTTTTTCTTTTAAAATTCTGATATAATTTTAGTTACTCAAAAAAATTTACTTATATGAAATTAAAAACTCGAAAATCTGTCTTAAAGCGTTTTAAAATTAAAAAAACTTTTGTTTCTCATAAAAAAGCTTTCAAAAGTCACCTATTAGGAAGTAAAAATTCCAAAAGGCTAAGAAATTTAAGAAAAATTCAAAAAGTTCATTCATCTGACATTGATACAATTAAAAAATCAATTATTTCATAAGAAATTTATAATAATAGACTTAGAATCAAATTTATTACCAAAAATTTTTAAAAAATCACTAATAAAGTAACCAATAGCGTCTTACATAATAGTCCTGAACTATGTCAAATAGCTTTGAAAATTCAAAAAATCAAGAAACCGTTAACTTAAAACAACTTTATATTAATACAAAAGTTGAGGATGTTTTTTCAGAAATTGAAACACAATTAATTGGGTTAAGAGATATAAAAATACGGCTAAAAGAAATATTTTATGTTTTATTAATTGATAAAATTAAAAAACAAAAAAATAATTCTTTTTTAAATTTAAGTCTTCATATGGTTTTTACTGGAAAATCAGGAACTGGAAAGTTTTTTGTTGCTAAAAAAACTGCTTTAATTTTAAAAAAACTAGGGTATTTAACCAAAGGTCATATTTTAAAAGTAAGTCGCACAGATTTAATAGGACAATATGTTGGCCATACTGCTCCAAAAACCAAAGAAATTTTACAACAAGCTTTTGGAGGTATTTTATATTTGGATCAAGTTCATGAGTTATATAAACCAGACAACGAAAAAGATTATGGATCAGAAGCTGTAGAAATTCTTTTACAAGTTATGGAAAATCATCGTGATAATTTGGTTTTAATTTTTTCAGGTGATAAGACAAAATTAGAGCCTTTTTTCAAATGTAACCCAGGAATTTCTTCAAGAATTGGAAATTATATTGATTTTAAAAACTATTCTGCAGATGAGCTGAAAGAGATTTTAATTTTTTTGCTAGAAACTCAAAAAAGGTATAAGATAACATTTGGTGCACTACTAAAATTTTTAGATTACATAAACTTTTTTAGTAAATTAAAAAGCTTTGCAAATGTTCGAACTTTAAATTTATTATTACAAAAAGCAATTGCAAAACAATCTATTCGATTAGAAAAAGAATTAGTAACTTCAGGATTTTTAGCGTATAACTCGTTGATTACTATTACCGAAGAAGACTTTAATGCTCTTACGCCGACAGATATTATTAGTATTTGTGGACAAGTTTGATAATTTTTAGCTACAATTAATTTATGACTGAAATAACTGATTTACAATTTTCATTAAAAACACCCCAAGCAATTGACTCAATTCTGAATATTTCTGTATCTAGTGTAACTGCTGATTTAATTACAGGAAGAGAGTATATTGCTCCAGGACATGCACCACTAGCATCAATACTATATGACTATGGATTTCTAATCGTAAAACTTAAAAAAGAAGACACTTTTGAAACAAATCTTTTTGATACAGATAATAATACAAATGAAAAAAATGTAAAAGTGCTTTTTTATCTGTTTGAAAATGCGGCATTTCAAGTGTCAACAGAAATCGATAAAAAAACAAACTTAAAATATACAAATGTTTTAGTAGCTCCCTACTCAAATAATTTTTGTAATTTGTCAAATGTTATTGATAAAGAAAAATTTATTGAGGAGCTAAAAATAAAAAAAAATTCAATTTCAAATATTTCTCAAATCATTAATTTTAAATCTGGAAAAAAAGTAAACTTTGCAATTAATAAAGAAAAAAATATGGATCATTTTATTAATAAAGTGTTAGAAGCATTTACTTCCCCTTATTTTTTAAAATATCAAAAATAACTTTGATTTATTTTTAAAATGTTTACTTTTATAGAAATTTTTGAAAAACAATCAAAATTATATCAAATTTTTTTTTCTATTTTTAAATGGGTTGAAACATTTTTTCAAAGCTTTTTTTTTTTTAAACTTCTTAGGGAATTATCTCCAGAAATCAAATTTTTTCAATATCAATTTTCTTTTTATTATTTTAGTATTTTTTGTAGTTGGATTATTCTTTTATTATTAAGTTTTTCTTTTCAAAATGTCTCCTATTTTTTTGATTTAAATAATTTTTATGGATTTAAATCAACCCTTAAAAAACTTACTTTTTTTTTAGTAAAACAACTTTTTTTTATAATTCTATTAGTATTATTTTCAATTGGAAATTTAATATTTCCAGCATTGATAGATTCATTTAATTTTTCAATTCAAAAAAATCTAGAAAATTTTTGGGTTTTTGATCAAATCTTAAAAATACAAACTAATTTTTTAATTTTTTTTATTATTTTTCCAGAAATTTTTAGAGTAATTTTTATAAAATTTACTACTGAAAAAGAAATAAATGCGTACCCACGTTTTTGGAAAATTTTTTTTATTACTATTTTAATTATCTCAGCTATTTTTACACCTACCTTAGATAATTCAATTCAACTTATTTTTTCTTCTTTATTTTTTTTACTGTATCTTTTTGCTCTAGTAGGGATTAATAAACGATCTTATTTATTATCTTCAAATTTTAATTCTAATTTCTAATTTACTCCTTTATTTGTACGTCTTATTTTATGAAAAATTTTTTTAAATTACTCATCAATTGCTTTATTTTTTCTTCTTTATCCTCACCTTTTACTGCTTTGGAAAGTTTAGCCTTTCCCATTTATGCACAACAAAACTACGAAAATCCAAGAGAAGCTAATGGAAAAATTGTTTGTGCAAATTGTCATTTAGCACAAAAACCTGTTGAGCTTGAAACTCCTAAATCAATTTTACCAAATACTATTTTTGAAACTCTTGTAAAAATACCTTTAAAAAAAGATAGTAAGCAAATATTATCCAATGGAAATACGGGTGAACTAAATATTGGGGCAGTTTTAATTCTTCCAGAGGAATTTAAACTTGCACCAAAAAATCGTTTAACAGAAAAACTTCAAACCGAATTAAAAAATGTCTACATTACTCCTTATAGTTCAAAATATGAAAATATTTTAGTGGTTGGTCCAATTAGTGCAAAAAAATCAAATGAAATTATTTTTCCAATACTTTCACCTGATCCTGAATCTAATAAAAAAATTCATTACTTGAAATATCCAATTTATGTTGGAGCAAATCGAGGAAGAGGACAATTATATCCAAATGGTGAAAAAACAAATAATAATGTTGTTACGTCTTCAATTGCTGGAAAAGTTTCCAAGATTAATTTTTTAGAAAAAAATACTGAAGTTCAAATTCTTGATAAAAATGGAAATCTTGTAAGCCAATTAATTCCTAAAAATATTCAGGTAATTGTAAAAGAAAATCAGGCAATAGTTCAAGACCAAGCATTAACAATAAACCCAAATGTAGGAGGTTTTGGTCAAACTGAATCAGAAATTGTTTTACAAAACTCTGAAAGAATTTATTTCTATACAGTTTTTTGTCTATTAATTATTTTAACTCAATCAATTTTTGTTTTAAAGAAAAAGCAATTTGAAAAAGTTCAACTTGCTGAAATGGATTTTTAACCGAATTTGCTTATAAAAGAAAAATTTTTTGTGGTAAATTTACTTTTTTAATAAATTTTTTAAAACGTATGACAAATAACTTATCTTTAATGGTTTATAATGAAATTGGTATATTATCGCGAATTACTAATTTACTTGTAAGTAAAAATTTCCCCATTTTAAATTTATCATTAAATTCTACGGAACTTTCAAATATTTCTAAAATTTTTTTAGAATTATCAGGCTCTAAGGAAGAAATAGATCAAATTATAAAACAACTAACAAAATTAATTGAAGTGATTGAAGTAAAAAAAGTAAATTTGGATAACACTATTGAACGCCAATTAATGTTAGTTAAAGTTATCTGCTCGCCAACAAAACGAACAGCATTATTAGAAATTGCAAATATTTTTAAAGCTAATATTATTCATATATCTGATACTTTTTTTATTTTCGAAATTTTTGGTAGTTCTGAAAAAGTTTTAAATTTTCAAAAAATTGTAAAAATTTATGGAACTATAAATGTAGTAAAAACAGGAAAAATTTTTATAGAAAAATGAAAAAAAAATACTTTTATTTATTTTGGGGATAGAGGGAGTTGAACCCTCACGATCATAAATCGACAGATTTTAAGTCTGTTGTGTCTACCATTCCACCATATCCCCTCTTTATTAAGTTAGTAAAAGATTCTCTCAAACTTTTTTTTAAGACGGCATCCAGATTTGAACTGGAGAGTGAAGGATTTGCAATCCAAAGCCTTATCCACTTGGCTATGCCGCCTTTATTGTCTTTTTTCTTTTTATATCAATTTTACATTAATTAACTAAAAAAAACAATTTTTATTTAATAAAAAAATTTAGTTATAATATAATTATAAAAAATTTTTTCCTTTTCAATTAGACTATTGTTAACATTATGACATTATCAGCACATCCAATCGAAAAAAAAATTGGTACAAAAGAAACATTACTAACTCCAAGATTTTATACAACAAATTTTGAAGAAATTTGTAAATTAAATATTAAAGAAAATGAAGATGAAATAAAAGCTATTATTGAAGAATTTCGTATGGATTATAATCGTGATCACTTTATTCGTGATAAAGAATTTAATAGTCTATCAAAATTCACAGATGAAAAGCTAAAAAAAATATTTATAGAGTTTTTAGAACGTTCATGTACTGCTGAGTTTTCTGGTTTTTTATTATATAAAGAAATTTCAAGAAATTTAAGAAAACATAGTGAATTATTAGCGGAAGGTTTTTCATTTATGGCTAGAGATGAGGCTCGTCATGCTGGTTTTTTAAACAAATCAATGAGTGATTTTAATATATCTTTGGATTTAGGGTTTTTAACAAAAACAAGAAAATACACTTATTTTGAGCCTAAATTCATTTATTATACGACATATTTATCAGAAAAAATTGGGTATTGGAGATATATCACAATTTATCGCCATTTAGAAAAAAACCCAAACTATCGAGTTTACCCATTGTTTAGATTTTTTGAAAGTTGGTGCCAAGATGAAAATAGACACGGGGATTTTTTTGCTGCTCTTTTAAAATCTCAAAAAAATTTATTAAATACTTACGAGTCAAAATTATGGTGTAAGTTTTTTTTATTATCTGTTTTTACTACCATGTATTTAAATGACCAACTAAGAGACTCTTTTTATACATCAATTGGATTAAATACAAAAATTTTTGATAAATATGTAATTAAGAAAACAAACCAAAGCGCAAAATCACTATTTCCGGTTATATTAGATGTTGAAAATCCAAAGTTTTTTACACTTCTTGATATTTGCTCAGAAATGAACAAAAAACTCTTTAGTGAGGAGTTAAAAAAGGACTTAGGAATTGTAGTATTTTTTAAAAAGTTATTTTATTTAAGTTTTATTGTTACAGCTTTTGCTGAAATTTATTTTATGCCGTCAATACCATCTGGTTATATTTGGAATAAATAATAATTGATTTTTTAAGAAATTTTTAGTACTATTAACTATAAATAAATATGGCTTGATAGCTCAGATGGTTAGAGCGGAGGACTCATAAGCCTTAGGACGTTGGTTCAAATCCAATTCAAGCTATATTTTTTAGAGTTTCTTCTTTTTTTACTTGGAGAGATGGCAGAGCGGTCTATTGCGTTAGATTGCTAATCTATTGTATAACTACTAAACTTTATACCGAGGGTTCAAATCCCTCTCTCTCCTAGAAAAAATTCAGCAACATATAGTTAAAAGTTTTAAAATAAGGGGTTGTAGTTTAAGTGGTTAGAGCACCGCCCTGTCACGGCGGAAGTTGCGGGTTCGAGTCCCGTCAATCCCGAAAAGTTTATAAACATCTTCTTATATTTCTTCTACTAGCTATTTTTTTGTATTTATTCCTAGAGAATTTAGTTTCAATGAAAAAAAAATTTAATAAAACGTTAAAACCTCTTTTTACTCTTTTTTTATTCCCTTTTATTCTTAATTCCTTTTTAGGAAATGATATAGCACAAGCAAATGATAATATTTCAAATCTAATTGAATGTAAAAACTCAGCAAATCTTGAAAAAAGGTTAACTAGTTCGATTAAAAAATTTGAAAATAGATTGAAGCTTTATGATGAAAATACACCTCAGGCAGAATTTTTAAAAAAAGAAATTTCATTAACAAATGCAAGATTTGAAAGCTATAAAAAATCAAATCTACTATGTGGAAAAGATGGCTTACCACACTTAATTACGAATGGTGATTTTCATCATTTTAATGAATTCAGCCTTCCTGCTTTAGTCTTTCTTTATATAACTGGATGGATTGGATGGGCGGGACGAAAATATCTTCAGTATTCATTAAATACAGAAAATTCTTTTGAAAATGAAATTATTATTAACGTCCCTATTGCTTTTCCGATTATAATTTCTGGTTTTTTATGGCCAATTGAAGCTTGGAAAGAATTTATCGCTGGTAAGCTAATAGTAACAGATGATGAAGTTACTATTTCTCCAAGGTAAAAGTAGTAGAAGGAAGCGTAAGTCAATTTATATTATTTTTATTATTTTTTTAACTATGAGCGATTTTCTTAAATATCTTTCAACAGCACCTGTACTTTTAACAGTTTGGTTAAGCATTACATCTATATTTGTTATTTTTTTAAATTATTTATATCCTCAAATTTTGCTTTATTTTAATTAAATCACTTTTTCATAAAAAATTTTTATAAATTCTAACTATTTAATAATTACTTATAACTATAAATATGACAAAACTTTTTAAATTCTTATCGTTTTTTTCTTCTTTCTTTCTTTTTACAAGTCTAAGTGTTTCTGCATCTTCAGTATCAATACCTTTTGATGAAAATAGTAATGTTGTTATTCAGGAGGAGGAAATTAAAAAAGGAAAGCGATTATTCAATAATTCATGCGCTGTATGTCATATTGGAGGTGTTACAAAGACAAATCCAAATGTTGGGTTAGATTTAAAATCATTAGCAAATGCAACTCCTCCAAGAAATACTATTATTTCTTTAATCAATTTTATGGAAAATCCTACAACTTATGATGGTTTAGAAGCTATAGCAGAAACACATCCAAGTATTAAAAGTGCAGATATTTTTCCTAAAATGCGTAGTTTAACAAATGATGACCTTTATAGTATTGCTAGTTATATTCTAGCGCAACCAATAGTAAACCCAGAAAAGTGGGGAGGTGGAAAATCACACTATTAAAAAAATTTTAAAAAAACTTGTTTTTCTATTTTTTTTTGAATATTATAAAGAATAGTTAATCAATTTTTTAAAACAAAAATGTTTCTAGAGTTACTGGAAAAAATTCAATCTAATATAGACATTTTATTAACTTTAGCTTTATTTGTTCTAAGATGTTATCGTCTCTTATGCTATACAACATATACTTTTGATATGTTTCCAATTGTAAATCCCTATAATTGGCCTTTATCTTTTATAAATACACTAACAAGACCTTATTTTCGATTTATTAAAAAATTTTTTAAAGCTGTTTATTTGGGTGGAATTATCAGATTTGATATTTCTCCTATAATAGCTTTTTTATTATTAGAAACGGCTTATAGAAATCTTCTTTTCATTCAACAAATTTGTTCAAAAATTTTATAAAATTTAATTTATGTTAAAAATACGTTTAAAGCGAGCTGGTCAAAAAAAAAAACCTTTCTATAAGATTGTATTAATGAAAAGCCTTTCTAAAAGAGAGGGAAAACATATTATAGAATTTGGATATTATAATCCGTTAAAGAAATTTGCATATATTAATAAACTTTTAGTTTACAAATATTTAAATCATGGTTGTTACCCAACCAATACCGTTAGACATCTTTTATATAGGTTAACTCAAAATAAAATAAATGTAAAATAAAAATTATTTTACATTTATTAAACTGCTTTTAAAATACTCGATACTAAAGTTAAAGAACTCCAGAATACCCCACGAATAACCTTTGACGGCTTAATAAAACCATCCTTAAAACAATTTACAATCCTTTTTTTTGTAAAATTATAACTGAAATTTTTTTTTTTTGACTTTCTAGAAGATTTTAACTTAGTAAAAGGAAGAAATTCATTAAATAAATCTTTTAATAAAGAAAGTATCAATTTAGAAGAAATAATTTCATCTCCAACTAAATTTATAGTAGACCAATAAACTAGTTCTTTAGAATATAGAAAATAAATGCTATCACCACCAGGTAATATTCCCTCTTCTATCGCGGATTTTAACCCATCAATAGATTGATTAATTTTGATTTTTAGGAATTCAAATTCAGAGTTATTTGTAAGAAATTTATTAATCTTTAATTTAGCAATATTTCCGGATAATCTAGCAATTCGCATTTTTAAAGTCTCTTTTTCATGCTCAGTTTCAGCTAATAAAGATTTTTTAGTTAATTCTTTTATTTTTCTCATACTAATCAATTTAGAAAATTTTGAAACTATAAAAAAACTTTTAGTTTTTTTAAGAATGACTTTTTCAGCATTTCCTAAATCATTTACTGTAAATTTTTTAGGATCTGTGTTTAGATAATTTGAGTGAGTTAATATGGAGAGATCATTTAATATCTCTGTATTTAAAAATTTAATAGAATTATATTTTATAACTGCAATTTTCAAATGTTTTTTTATATTTTTTAAGATCAACTCAGATAAAACACTTTTTTCAATATTTTCAGTAACAATAATTAAAGCTCGATTTTTTTTTTTACAGAACTTAATTACTTCTTCTAATTGCTCTATCGAGGCTATGGAATGTTTTGAAATTAAAATATATGGATTTTTATAACTTACTTCAAAAGATTTAAAATCATTAATAAAATACGAAGAAATATAACCTTTTTCAATTTCAATGCCCTGATATATTTCTATTTCATTCTTATCAGCCACATTATCTTCAACTAGAATAACTCCATCTTTCTTAAAATTTAAAGCTAAAGTAAGTAAAAGCTTTTTAATTTGTTTGTATTCTTTTCTATTAAAAATTGTTTTTAGTAAACTAGCTAATTGCGAAAGGTTTGTAACTTCAATGGAGTAATGATTTATTCTTTCAGCTGAAAAATATGCAATTTTACTAAAACCATTACTTAAAAAGATAGAATCATAACCTAAAAGTAAAAATTTTAAAGAATCTAGCATTAATTTTGTACTAAATAAGCTAGTTAATGTGGTTCCATTTCCTGTTAAACTAAAAGTTTTTAGGCATGCTTGTTCAATTAACTTAGTTATTAAATTAACTTCTTTTGAAAAAAAATCTAAATTTTTTAAAAAACTTAAACCATTATTTAAAAAATAAATTTCTTTTTTTTCTGAAAAAATACAAATATTTTGTGAAGAATCTAAAAAAATTTTTAAACAGTCATAAATTTTTTTTAAATAATTTTGAAGATCTAAAGAATTCTTAAGAAAAAATGTTTTTTTTTTATCGTCTTGCATATACAATTATAAGAAAATTTAAAAAGGCAATTTGGGTATGTAGCTCAGAGGATAGAGTGCGTAGCTACGAACTACGATGTCGGGGGTTCAAATCCCTCCTTGCCCAAGAACCAAAAAATTATTCTCTTTTTATAAAAAAGATAGAATAACTATGCTACCATAGTTCGTAAAACTGTTGTAAAAGTGGGATGTAGCCAAGTGGAAAGGCAATGGACTTTGACTCCGTCATGCGTAGGTTCGAACCCTACCATCTCAGGTTTTTTTTAAAAGTATTACCTCTGATCATTCTTACTTAAAATTGGTACTGCATTGTATTTTTTTAATTTCCAAGAAATTAATTTTTTCTTAGAAATTAAAGTATAGTTTTGAAATAGTATAGCCTAGCTATAATTTTATTTAATTAAAACTTTTGCTCCTGCAGCTTCTAATTCTGCTTTGATTTTTTCTGATTCCTCTTTTGTAACACCTTCTTTAATAGATTTTGGAACGTTATCTACTATATCTTTTGATTCTTTTAAGCCTAACCCAGTAATACTTCTAACAATTTTTAAAATACCAATTTTTTTGTCACCTGGAACTTCATTTAAAACAATATCAAACGTTGTTTTTTCTTGAGCAACTGGTTGAGCTATAGTTTGTTCTGAAACAGGATTATTTAATGAAACTCCAAAGGACTGAATAGGAGCTGCAAACGTTTTTTCGATCTCAAATATTTTTTCCAATTCTTTAACTAGATCATATGCTTCTACTAATGTTAACGATTTTATATTTTCAATAAGATTATTTATTTTTTCAATTTTTTGAGTCATAATTATTAAGTAGTTTTAGTTATCTAAAATTAATAAAATTTTTTATTTTAAAGGTCAAAATTAAAGAATTAAGGTTTAAATGAGCTAAGATCTATTAAAAGACTTGGACTCATAGTAGTACAAATATAAAATGATTTAAAGTATTTCCCTTTTACACCAGTAGGTTTATTTTTAGTTATTGATGAATAAACAGCTAATAAATTCTCTTTTAATTGACTTTCTGAAAAGTTAATTTTTCCAAAATTTAAATGAACTATTCCTGATTTATCCGCTCGATATTCGACTTTTCCGCCTTTAAACTCAAGAACAGCATCCTTTAAATTAGTAGTAACTGTTCCAGATTTTGGAGATGGCATCAAACCTTTTGGACCTAAAATTTTTCCAAATTTTGCCAACTTTGGCATATATTGAGGAGTAGTTAACAAAATATCAAAATTTAAAATTCCTTTGCCTATTTCATCTAACAAATCCTCAAAGCCTACAATATTTGCCCCATTTTTTGTCAATTCTAAATTGGTATCCGATTCTGTAAGAACAGCAATTTTTACTTGCTTTCCTGTTCCATTTGGTAAATTCAAATGTGTACGTAGCTGTTGGTTACTAAACTTAGGATCTAAATTTAAAGAAATATGAGCTTCAACAGATTCTAAAAATTGAGTTGTTCCCATATTTTTTACTAGTTTTATTGCCTCATCATAGGAATAAGACTTATTTTCCTCTATAAGGCTTTTTAATTTTTTAAAACGTTTTGAAAAAGTCTTCATAAATATTTTTATAAATAAATTTAAGAATCAGAAATTTTTATTCCCATATTTTTAGCTGTTCCACTAATGATAATAATTGCTTTTTCAATGTCTTTTGTATTTAAATCATTAAGTTTTAGCATCGCAATTTCTTTTATTTGCTGATGAGTAACTGAGCCTACTGATGATGAGTTAGGTTGCGAAGACCCTTTTTTTATATTGGCCATTTTAGCTAATAAGTTTGATGCTGGAGGTGATTTTAAGACAAATGTATAAGATTTATCCTCATAAATAGTTATTTTAACAGGTATAATATATCCTAATTTATCGCTTGTTTTTGCATTATATTCTTTGCAAAAACCTACAATATTTATACCATGTTGTCCCAAAGCTGGACCAACTGGTGGGGCAGGTGTCGCTTTACCAGCTGTAAGTGCTAGCTTCACAAAAGCCTTAATTTTTTTAGCCATAAAACTGTATTTAATAAGTAAAAAAAAATATATCTTATAACCATCTTAGAAATTTATTCAAATTTTCGCGCTCTGAAGGACTTGAACCCTCAACAGTAGGTTTTGGAGACCTAAGTTCTACCAATTGAACTAAGAACGCAGTCTATTTTTTTTGCTAAGAACCAGAATTGAACTGGTGACACGAGGAGCTTCAATCCACTGCTCTACCTACTGAGCTATCTTAGCTTTTTTATTTTTAACATATAATTCATTATACCAACTTAAAAAATATTAAGTTAAATTTGTTAACTTAATATTTTTACTTTTAAAGGCACTAAGAAATTAACTGACCTGTGATAATATCATTTTCATTTAAAGATATTCGAATTGTGCAGCCTTGTTTTGAATTATCACCAATACGAGAAGTCAATAATGTAGTAGATAATGTATCTTCTAAATATTTGGTTACAAGACGTCTTAATGGTCGAGCTCCAAAAGCTTTACTATAACCCTCATTTACTAGCTTACCTTTAACGCTGGGATCAATTAAAAGATTTATTTTATTTTTTTTAACACGTTTTATAAGCTTTTCAACCATTATATCATAGATTTCAAGAATATCTTCATATGTTAAAGATTCAAAAATAATAATATCATCTAATCGATTAATAAATTCAGGTAAAAAGAATTTTGTAAGTTTGTTCATAACTAACTCCTTAATATCAGTTTGATCAACGTCTTTTTGGGCAATTTTTTTTTGAAGACCTTTTATTTTTTCATCAGCATTTATCTGATTATTTTTTTTATTAAACGAAGTATTTTTTTTTGTGGAAAGAGTTACTAATTTATCATTTCCTTTGGCAATATTAAGATCATTCAATTCTGGAAATTTTTTATAAAGTTTATTCACAAAAAGTTGGCCTGTATATGAACCAGAAAAAGTTTGCTTGATATTATCTCTAATATCAACTACAAAATTAGTATTGATTATAGTTGGAATTAAATCAATGCGTCCAAGCCTTGGGTCTAAGTATGAACTGTTTAAGCTTTTCTTTTTACTATTGTCAAGCTCTTTTGAAATAGGTTTTTCAATAATAGCTTCATTTTTATCTTCGTTTTTTCTTTTTCTTTCTTTTTCAATACTTTCTAAGCTTAGCTGAATTTCTTTAGCAGCAGCATTTGAAGTCATTATTATAATTGTGTTTTGAAATAAAACTAAGCGTTTTTGGCTATCAGTTAATCTTCCATCTTCTAAGATTTGTAATAAAATATTTAATACTTCAATATGAGCTTTTTCGATTTCATCAAATAATACTAATGAATAAGGCTTTTTACGAACAGCATCGCTTAATTGTCCTCCCTCTTCATATCCAACATAGCCTGGAGGGGAACCTATTAATCGAGTAACAGAAAATCTTTCCATAAACTCAGACATATCAAATCGAATCATTTCTTTTTCTGAACCAAATATGGCTTCACTTAATGCTTTGCTTAATTCAGTTTTTCCTACTCCTGTTGGACCACAAAATAAAAAGCTACCAATTGGTCTTGAAGGATTTTGAATGCCAAGTCTTGAACGTCGTATAGCTTTTGAAAGAGCTGTTATTGCTTCATTTTGACCTACAACTCTTTTATGTAATGTATTTTCCAAATTGAGCAATTTTTGCATTTCACTTTCTGTTAATGATTCAACAGGAATTCCAGTTAAGCTTGTTACTAAACGTTGAATTTCATAAGCACCAATGCGATAGTCAAGAGCAGCTAGATTATAGTCACCTATTTTTCTAGCAATTCTCATAAGCTCTGGATCATTGGTATTGGATAAAAAGTTCCTTCCTTTCTCTGTAGAAAAAAATCCTAATAAATTATAAATAAGTTCATTTTCTTGTTCTTTTTTTAATAATGATGTGGATGGTTGTATATTTTCAATTTCAATTTTTTCTTGATCTTCAAGTGGATCTATATTTAATGCGTCAATATAACGCTTATGCAATAATGGAGGTAAACCTTTAAATAAGGTAGTTAAGCTATTAATTTTTGCTCTATTATTTTCATCTAAAGTTTGCTCAAAGGAAATATATTGCTCTGCATCTATTTCTAAAAAATCTAAAACAATATCATTAATAAAATAATTTTTATTATTAGTCTCTGAATCGTGAAAAAAAACTTTATTAAATTGTGTTAAATTTTTAGCATAGTTATATAAATATTTTGAAAAATAGCTATAATAGTTATTCCATTTAATCAAGTAAAATTCTTGAATATAGTTATCAAATGAGCTTACTAAATTTCTAAGATCGCATTTTTCTTTATAAAGAAAAATTAGTCCTGCACGATATAAACTTAAAGTACTAGATCCTTCAATAAAGCTAATTTTAAATGTATTTTTTTTTATTGTCTTAAAAGATGCATCTTTTTTTTCATCAAAATTTAAAAACTCACTTATTAAATTTTTATAGTTTTCTATTGTTTTTTGTTTGGATAAGTTTTTTTCTTTTTCTTTAGTATCTAAAAGAAATCTAGGTTTATTAGAAGAGAATAGTAAGTCATCGACTCTTTCAAGAATTGAATTATTAATCAATTTTAAAGTATTATCATCTGCTGAAGAATATTTTTGTATTGCTACTTGTTTTATAATCTCATCTAATAAAATTTCAGAATCTATTATATTAGAAATTTTTGCAAATAAATGATTTTTTTGCTTTCGTAATTCTAATAAAAAATTTAGATGACTACTTTCAACTTCTGATGACACTTTTATTTTCTTTTCTGTTTGAAAAGACTTTTTATATACCTTAATTTTTGTTAACGTACTTTTTGTTATATCAGAAAATACTTTTTTCTTTTTTCTTTTTAAATGATTAAAAAAAACTGAAGAATTTTTAGAATCATCAGTAATTGAGTTTTCGTTAGGATAATTTTCTTCAAAATGGTAACTTCTTGTATCAAAATCTGAAAACGAATCGGAATAAGAAATCAAAGTATTTAAAAGTTTTTGTTTAAAAAATATATAGCTATTTTTTTCTTTTTCTTTTATAGCATTTAAATTTTTTAAGCTATGTTTAAATTGATTAAAAAAAAGATTATTATTATAATTTAGCTCTAATTTTTTCGTAAAATTTAATTGAAGATAAAACAATGATTGATCATCAAAAAGATTTTGGAATCCTTTTTTTAAAGTTATTTTTTGTTTATCAATTTCAAATTTTTTAATAAAAAAATCAGAACTTGTAGAGCTATTTTGAAATATTGATTCATATAAAGCTATTTCTGCTTTTTCTTTTTCAAAAAAAGTTTTTGATAGGATGCCTTCATTTGTCGGTAAAATTTCTACTGTTAAAATATCAAAATCATCATCTATAATCTTTGTATCTAATTTTTGAAAGAATGCTTCTTTTTTCGCTATTTTTTCGTTTTTTTTATTAAATTTATCCAATTCACTATTATTTGACCATCTTATTTGTAAATTTCGATAAGCATTTTGAATTTCGGATAAAATAAATTGAGTTGCAATATCACCTCTTCGAAACGCTTTAATTTTTAATACAGCTAATTTTTTAAGACCAGCAAATAAAATAGCATTAAAGAAAGAGGCATAATTAATATCCGATCGATATAGGGCTTCACGAGCTCCTGCTCTATCTAATAAATCAATTGCTTTATCAGGCAATGCTTTATCTCCTATATATTTTGTTGATAAATTAACAGCTTCAATTAAAGCAAGATCTGTATAATAAACATTATGATAAATTTCTAAAGTTGCTCTTAGTCCATTTAAAATTTCAAAAGTGTCGGCTTTTGAGGATTCTGTAATTATAATTGGATGAAATCTTCTAGTTAATGCTGCATCCTCTTCAATTTTTTTATACTCTTTTGGAGTAGTAGCACCAAGACATCTAAAACCAGGTCGAGAAAGGATTGGTTTTAAAAGGTTCCCTGCATCTAAAGCTCCTTCTGCAGTTCCAGATGTTTTTAAAATATGAATCTCATCAAAAAAAACAATCACACCATTTTCTTCTAAAATTTGTTCAAGAAGTTGAATTAAGCGTAGCTCAAATTCCCCTCTATATTTTGCTCCAGCAAGCATTTTAGCAATATCAATTCCTAAAATATCGCAACCTTGAAAAATGAAGGGCACATCATTATTTGCGATTCGTTCAGCAAATAGCTCAACCAGAGCTGTTTTTCCAACGCCAGGTTCTCCTACTAAAACAGGATTATTTTTTTGCTTGCGCAATAAAATCTCCATAATCTGATATAAGTCATTTTCTCTCGAAAAACATTGTTCTAAAAGCCCACGTTTTGATAATTCAGTAAAATTAGTCCCGTATTGGGATAAGTAATCTTGGGGGTTTTGATCTTTTGTATCTTCTAAAAAATCGTAAGTTAAAAAAGTAGCAGTAATCATAATATTTAAAGATAATATTACCCTAAAAGGATAAGTAGAGAAGAAAATTTACCTTTTTTAGTTACATTATAATTTTTTCTTTAAATCTAAGCAATTAGATAAAAAAAAAATAAATATAATTAACTAAAAATTAAAATTCGCAAATAAAAGTAAATATACAATAAATTTTCCTTTAAATCAAATACCTTTAAAAACAGAGTCAAAATTTTTTAGTCTTGAAAACTCCTAATCTTACTGATAAAATTAAAAGTATACGGGATATAACGCAGTTTGGTAGCGTGTCTGCCTTGGGAGTAGGAAGTCGTAGGTTCAAATCCTACTATCCCGAAATAAGAAAATATGAAGTATTTTCTAAATAATATTTTGCAATGTTATTTAATATTTTATTTTTATTTTAAAAGGATTTAGAATTTTTTTATATAAAAATTCTAAAATTTGGTATGTATAGATTATGATTTTTTAATACAAGTTTTTATTTTATATTACCCCCAAGGGAATTCGAATCCCCGTTACCTCCGTGAAAGGGAAGCGTCCTAGGCCACTAGACGATGGGGGCTAGGAGTTAATTTTATGTTTTTTTCTATAATACATTATAATTACTTTTTGATTGAATGTCAAATTTTTTGAGTCTTAAAAAAATTTTCTTTATTTTATTATGCTTAAAATCTATATATCGTTTTTTTACATTTTTCTTTTTTTTTTGTTTTCTGTTTTTTTAGCCACTTTCTTTTTTAGTAAATTAAAAAAACTTCTTTTTTTAAATAAGCTATTATCTTTTTTACCTTTTGTCTTAAAAGAAAGTTTTGCTTTTTATTTAATATTTTTTAATATTATTTTTTCTAGAAATAATTCTTTATTTTCTTTTCCTCTTTTTTTTTCTGAAAACTTAGAAGATTTATTGGCTAGTCGTTTTTATTATAAAAAATATTTAAAATATTATTTAAAGAAAAAAAATATTTTTTTCTATACTCTTATTATATTTCAATTACTTTCTTAGTAATTATTTTAACTTGTTTACTTTATGGGTTACCTGGGAATCGAACCCGAGAACCAATCGGTTAAAAGCCGACTACTCTACCATTGAGTTAGTAACCCTTTTAAGAATATTTGCTTTTTTTATTATAATAATATAATACATCTTTAAAAGCAAATTTTAATAACTATTGTTACTATTTTTATTATGAATTTAACTGTATTAAGCCAATTAGTTTCATTATTTTTAATACTTTCGCTAGGACCTGCTGTACTTGCATACTTTTCATATAAAAAATTAACTTAAAGTATTTTTCTTAAGTTTGAGAATTAAAAAATAAAAATATTTAAAAAATTTCATTAAAATGGCTTTACCTTGGTATCGTGTTCATACTGTGGTTTTAAATGACCCTGGACGACTTATTTCTGTACACCTTATGCATACCGCTTTAGTTGCTGGATGGGCTGGCTCAATGGCTCTTTATGAGTTAGCAGTTTTTGACCCTTCGGATCCAATTTTAAATCCTATGTGGAGACAAGGAATGTTTGTTTTACCTTTTATGGTACGCTTAGGTATTACAGATTCATGGTCAGGCTGGACAATTACTGGTCAAAATACTAGCGCTTCTGGTCTTTGGAGTTTTGAAGGAGTTGCTTTAACACACATCATTTTATCAGGCTTATTATTTTTAGCTGCAATTTGGCATTGGGTTTATTGGGATTTAGATTTATTTCAAGACCCAAGAACTGGTGCTCCTGCGCTAGATTTACCAAAAATTTTTGGGATTCATTTACTTCTTTCAGGACTTTTATGTTTTGGGTTTGGTTATTTTCATGTCACTGGTTTTTTTGGTCCAGGAATATGGGTTTCAGATCCTTTTGCTTTAACAGGTCATGTGGCTCCGGTGATCCCTTCATGGGGACCTGATGGGTTTAATCCATTTAATCCAGGGGGAATCGCTTCACACCATATCGCAGCTGGTGCTTTAGGAATTATTGGAGGAATTTTTCATTTAACTGTTAGACCTCCACAACGCTTATATCAAGCTTTAAGAATGGGGAACATAGAAACAGTTTTATCTAGTAGTATTTCGGCTGTTTTTTTTGCTGCTTTTATTACTTCAGGAACTATGTGGTATGGTTCAGCAACGACTCCTATTGAGCTTTTTGGTCCGACAAGATATCAATGGGATAATGGATACTTTCAACAAGAAATTGAAAGAAGAGTTGAGGTCGCTAAATCAAAAGGTTTTTCTGATTTACAAGCTTGGTCACAAATTCCAGATAAATTAGCATTTTATGACTATATTGGAAATAATCCAGCAAAAGGAGGTTTATTTAGATCGGGATCTATGAATAAAGGAGATGGTGTAGCAGAGGCTTGGCTGGGACATCCAATATTTAGAGATAATCAAGGGAGAGAACTTACTGTTCGACGTATGCCAGCTTTTTTTGAGACCTTTCCAGTTATTTTAGTAGATAAAGATGGAATTATACGCGCGGATATTCCGTTTAGACGTGCTGAGTCAAAGTATAGTATTGAAGAAGTAGGTGTAACAGTTAACTTTTATGGTGGAAAATTAAATGGTCAAACATTTAGTGATGTTTCTACGGTAAAAAAATTCGCTAAAAAGGCTCAACTAGGAGAAGTTTTTGATTTTGATCGTGTTAAACTGGAATCTGATGGTGTTTTTAGAACAAGCCCTCGTGGATGGTATACATTTGGACATGCAAACTTTGCACTATTATTCTTTTTTGGGCATTTATGGCATGGAGGACGAACTCTTTTCAGAGATGTTTTTACTGGTATTGGCCCAGAAGTTACAGAACAAGTAGAGTTTGGAGCTTTTCAAAAAATAGGTGATAGATCTACTTCTAGAAAAGCAAAAATTTAATTATTATTTTTCAATTATTTATTTTATTTAATTTTTAAGTATGGAAGCATTATTATACAGTATTCTACTTATTGGAACTTTAATGGTTTTATTTTTTGCTGCTTTTTTTAGAGAAACTCCTAAAATCATTCGATCTTGAATGTTTATTTAGTAAATTAAATATTATCTTCTTCAAAAGGATCAATATATTTCTTTGAATCTTTTCCAAATGAACTGCTAATTGCAAGAAAAGTTATTCCAATTAATAAGGAAATGAGTATTGCAGATAAGATTATTGTATCTAAGTTCATATTTTTTACTAATTAATATTTTTATTTTTTATAGGTTATATATGGCATTAAAAACTAGACTAAGTGAAATTCTTAAACCCTTAAATGTAGACTATGGAAAAGTAAGCTCGGATTGGGGAACTACTCCTATTATGGCTGTTTTTATGAGTCTTTTTTTACTTTTCTTTCTTATCATTTTACAAATTTATAATTCTTCATTATTATTAGAAAATGTTAGCGTAGATTGGAATATAGCTCGCTAATTTTTTATAAAAAGCAGCTAACTTTTTCTTTAGTTATTTTTTAACTAAAGAAAAAACTAGTAAACGAATTTTTTTTTATTCGCCATCAAGCTTTTCTAACTCTTGAGGTGAAAAATTATTTGTATTGACACCACTATAGTTAACAAGTTGAAAGCGAATGGTAATAGGGTATCTTATATTTTCAGCTTTCTCAACATTAATAACAGTTCCAATTTTATTATACCAATATGACTCCTTTCTTAAAATCTTTACTTTATCCCCTTTTTTAATCATAGAAATTTTCAATTAATTATATGTTAGTATATTAGTATAGTAAAATATTTATGTATAAAAAATTTTACTAATTAGTAAAAAATTATGATAGTTTTATTAAAAAACTTTACTCAATTACCATTATGATAAATTATTTACTTCTCATTTTTTTTCTTTCTTTTTTGTTTTTCTATTTTATAAATGATTTGGTAAACAATTCTTGGGAGCTAATATATGAAAATTTAGCTTATCTTTTTTCCTTAAAAACAGATGTCAAAAATATTACTCAAAAAGATCTAAAAATTAATGCTATATTAGAAAAGCAATTCAAACGATTTTCCTCAAATAATAGGCTTAAATCAATAAATTTATTATTAAAATTTCATGAAATTTTCTTAGCAAAACCGGAGGATATTTTAAAGCTAAAAAACTTTTTAAAAAACCATGATAGCTTCTTAAAAAATGCAGATAAAAATACCGAAAATGATTTATCTAACTTATTCCTTTCAACAAAAGAAAATTTGGGGGCCCTGAACGAAAAAAATCAGGAAGATTTCGATGAAAAAAATTTTAATGAAAAACCTATAAATGATTTTTCAAGACAAGAAGATTCAAATCCTCCTTCAAATTTTTCAGATTTTATGTCATTAAATAAAGGTAATATTGAAGTTTTATCTGATACGGGTATTCGTTTTACAGATATTGCTGGAAATGATAGTGCAAAAAAAGAAATAGAGCAAATTATAGATTTTTTAAAAAATCCTGAAATATATAAAAGGTTAGGAGCCGAAATTCCAAAAGGTGTTTTATTAGGTGGACCTCCTGGAACTGGAAAAACATTATTTGCCAAAGCTATTGCTGGGGAAGCTGGGGTTCCATTTTTAAAAGCTTCAGGTTCTGAATTTGTTGAGCTTTTAATTGGACTAGGGGCGGCCCGTGTAAGGGAATTATTTAGCAAAGCAAGATCTTTACAACCTTGTATTGTTTTTATTGATGAAATTGATTCAGTTGCTAAAGCACGATCAGGTGGTCGAAATTTAAATCCAGGAAATGATGAACGAGATCAAACATTAAACCAGTTATTAGTTGAAATGGATGGCTTTGAGCCATCAACAGGAATTATTGTAATTGGTGCTACAAATCGAACCAATGTATTAGATCCAGCAATTCAAAGACCAGGAAGATTTGATAGACAAATTATGCTAACATATCCTAGCTTAAATGCAAGAGAAGCTATTTTAAAAGTTCACTCACGAAATAAGAAAATTGCTGAAAGTGTTTCTATTATTGAAATTGCTCAAAAAACTGCAGGGTTTTCAGGAGCAGATATTGAAAATTTATTAAATGAAGCGGCTATTTTAGCAACTCGTAGAAAAAAAAAGGTAATAACAACTTCGGATATTGATGATACTCTTGATAAAATTGCTACACGTGGAGCATCAGGAATTGACACTTCTAGAATGAAGTTAAAACTAATAAGAGCTTTTCCAGAAGTAGCTTATTGCTATTTAATTCATACATTTTCAGATAGTCTTGTATTAGATAAGTTAACATTAGTAACAAAAGGCAAAAAAAAATTAAAACCTTCTTCTAAATTTTTACCATCAGTAGTTACTCAATATCAAACAAAACTTTCTCTTTTAATAGAAATTGTTAATCTTTTATCTAGATTTTCTACAGAAAAAATTATATTAGGTGAGAGTGAATTAACTACTGATCGTAGTCGTGAATTAAAACAAGTAACAAGTACTCTTCAGTTGCTAACATCAGAATATGGTATGGCAAATCTTCGATTATTAAATTTAGATCCAGATTTTAGCAGTCAACAAGATTTTTTTACATCTGATGAAACTAGAAATATTAATGATAATTATTCTCTGGATTTAATTAATAGTCTATTATTTCTTGGAACATATCATATAAAAAGTTTGATGTTGGGAGAGGAAAGAATAGTTGATGAGCTATTAAAACATGAAGAATTAGATAGATTTTTTTTTACACGAATTGCTAATGAATATTATTCAGCCGTGAAAAAGAAAGATTTATTAATGGAACTTCGTAAGTCTTTAATTTTAAAAGTCTTGATTAAACTTAATTTTATTAAAAATATAAAAAAAAAATAAGGATTTTTTATTTTTTTTTTAACTCATTTTAGTTAACCTAAAAAAATGGAATCTCTTCAGCTATCAAATTATCTAGACACTTCATATAAGTATGGATTTAATACAGAAATTGAAAAAGAATTTTTTCCTTTAGGAATAAATTCTTCAATTTTAAAATTTTTAGTCTTAAAAAAGAAAGAACCAAAATATTTTCTTTTTAATCGATTAAGAACTTACATTGCTTGGAAAAAAATGACTTTTCCAAATTGGCTAGAACATCAAATACCTGAAATTGATTTTTTTAAGATAAGTTATTATTCTGCTCCAAAAAAAAAATCATTTTCTTCTTTAGATGAAATAAATCCTGAAGTTTTAGAAGTTTTTAATAAGTTAGGAATTCCATTATCAGAACAAAAACAATTAGCAAATGTAGCCGTAGATGCTGTTTTTGATAGTGTATCTATTAATACTACATACAAAGAAAAACTTTCTAAGTATGGCGTAATTTTTTCATCCATTTCAACCGCTATTAAATTTTATCCAAAATTAGTAAAAAAATTTTTAGGAAAAATTGTTTCGTTTAATGATAATTATTTCACCGCTTTAAATTCTTCTATTTTTAGTGATGGTTCTTTTTGTTATGTAGGACAAAATATTCAATCACCTCTCGATTTATCTAGCTATTTTCGTATAAATGATAAAAACTCTGGTCAATTTGAGCGCACTTTAATTATTTGTGAAAGAAATAGTGAAATTTCTTATCTAGAAGGTTGTACTGCTCCAGAATATAAAGAATCACAGTTACATGCTGCAGTTGTGGAATTAGTCGCTTTTGATAAAGCTCTTATTAAGTATTCTACCATTCAAAATTGGTATGGAGGGAACCATGAAGGAGCTGGCGGAATTTACAATCTTGTTACAAAAAGAGGTTTATGCTCTGGGAAAAATTCCAAAATTTTATGGACACAGGTAGAAGTTGGTTCTTCGATTACTTGGAAATATCCAAGCTGTATTTTGCTTGGAGAAGAATCAGTTGGTGAATTTTTTTCTATTGCTTTAACAAAAAATTTTCAATATGCTGATACAGGAACAAAAATGTATCATTTAGGAAAAAAAACAAAAAGTAAAATTATTTCAAAAGGAATATCGTCTGACTTTTCAGAAAATTCTTATCGAGGTTTAGTTAAATTTTCAAAGACTGCTTTTTTTTCAAAAAATTTTTCGCAGTGTGATTCATTTCTTTTAGGAACTTATTCTAAAGTTTTGACTTATCCATATTTAGATATATCAAATAAATTTTCGGTCATTGAACATGAAGCGAAAATCTCTAAAATAAATGATGAACAACTATTTTATTTACAACAAAGAGGTATGTCTCTTGAATCAGCTATCGGAATTATTATTAGTGGTTTTTGTAAAGAAATTTTACTCATGTTACCATTAGAATTCGCTTTAGAAGCAAACAAATTACTATCGTTAAAAATAGAATATAATATTGGATAACATCAAATGACTGATAAATCAGAAATTCTTAATCTAAAAAATTTCAAACTTACATTAGGAAATAAAACAATTTTAAATAATTTAAATTTAGTAATTAACGAAAATGAAATTCATATTTTAATGGGACCTAACGGATCTGGAAAAACAAGTTTATCAAAATTTTTAACTGGACATTTAGATTATAATGTAGTAGAAGGTTCTGCTATTTATCTTGAAAAAAATTTACTAAACATGTCTCCAGAGGCTAGATCAAATAATGGAATTTTTTTAGCTTTTCAATACCCACCTGAAATTTCAGGTGTAACAAATTATGATTTTTTAAGGATTATTTATAATCAAAAAAAAAAAAATTATAATCAAAATGAACTAAATCCTATTGATTTTTTTGATTACATAATACCATATTGTAAAAAATTGGAAATTTCAGAGGAGTTTTTAATGAGAAACTTTAACGAAGGTTTTTCTGGAGGAGAAAAAAAAAAAAATGAAATTTTACAAATGTTACTATTAGATCCAAAATTAATAATTTTAGATGAAATTGACTCCGGATTAGATATTGATGCAATTAAAGTTATTTTTGATTGTATTAGTAATTATAAAGGAAAAAATTCAAGTTTTTTAGTTATTACTCATAACCCAAAAATTTTACAATATCTTCGTTATACTAACATTCATATTCTCTTAAATGGAAATATTATAAAAACAGGAAATTATGAAGTAGTAGAAAGCTTAGAGCAATACGGGTATGATTTTTTTACTAATATCAATAGTTTTAAAAATAAATAAATATTTTTTTCGTGTTATTAAAAAACTGTCTTTATAAATATAAGCATGATTATTCAACAAAAAATAGATCGATTTCAAAATCTTTATTCTATTTCTCTAAAAAATTCTTTGCTTTCAAATACAGATATTGAAAAAGATTATAAATTTTTTTTTTTACAATTAAATCAGGCAAAGCTAACTAATCAAAAAATTTATAAGCTTAAGGAAAAAAATTTTCATTATTTTTTAAAAATTAAAAAATTAAAATCTTTTTTAATTACAAACTCATCTATTTTAAGATTATATAATGATCAACCAATTGGCTTTCATTGCTTATTTCCTAAAAAATTACATTTTTCCCAGAAAAGAGTAATTGCAGGAAATTTTTTAAACCCTTCTTTAAAATTATCTAAATCTGGTTTTTTTCTTAAAAAAGACGGATCTGAGATTTTATTTCAATCTACTGCTAATACATTTGTTTCACAAGCTTCATTATTAAAGAAAAATCGTAATAATTTTTTAAAAAAAAATGAAATTCTTGGTTATGAACTTACGTATCAAAAAAAAGCAAAAGATATTGCTCAAGGATTACCAAAAATTGAATCTTTAATCGAAGCTTATTCGTCAAAAACAGAGTTAAAAGATATTAGTCGTTCATCCATATTTTTTTCTAAACCAATCATTAATTGTTTATTAAGCTCAAAGAGTAGTTCATATAAAAAAAATTTTGAGCATGTCTATTTTCAAAGTCTTTTTACAAACGATATAATTATATCGTATCGAAGATTATTCTATAAACTTACTCAAATACCATTTTTTTATAATCCAGAAAAAACACGAACAGCTGTTTCTCATTCAACTTTATTTAAAAAAAAATCTTTTTTAGGAAAATATTATGATAGATATTTTCATACTGTTGAAAATTATAGCTTTACAACTGAAAATAGAAAAAAAAAATTTCAATATAGTTCAAAAATTGTAGATCGTTTTAAAATAAAAGAAAAATATTATGATGATAAATATTGGCCCATTTATACAAAATCGATTTGGTTATATAAACTTGAAAAGTTTCGTTTATTTAAATGGTTAAAAATTAAACCTATTCTTTGGGTACCAGGTATTGCAAAATATGAAAAAAATGATTTGGAAAATATTTCTGAATTTTGTCTTTTTTCAAAATCAATGAATAGTAACTTAATTGTCAAAAGTAATACAGGAAAATACTACTATTTGCAATTAGTAAACTTATTGGAACGACATAATAACTTTAATATAAAAGTTATAGAAAATAATCAGCTAGCTTTATCTTCAATTCATTCTAAAAAATTGAAATTTAATTTTTTTAATAATTTTTTAAACTTTATTTATTTAGGCGAAAATGTTGTTCAAGATTTTTTAAATATCCAAAAAATATTGATTGCAATATTTAATTACCATTTATTACTAGATGGTTCTTATATTGGACTTTTAAAAAGTATTTTAAAATTTCAAAGTATTTTAGCTTTATCTATAGAGGATAGTTATAAGTCTCAAGGGGTAAAAATTTCAAGAAAAAATATTGAAATTGTTGTAAAACAAATGCTAAACAAAGTGATTATTGAAGATCCAAAAACTACAAATTTATTACCACTCGAACTTATAAAATTGGTAGTAATAAAGGAAATTTGTAACTCAATAAAAAAGTATAATAGTAATACAAAAGAAAAAAACAAAGATAAGATAAAAATTTCTAGGTTTGAAAGTTTTCCTGTTTTTAAACCGAAAATTTTTTCTACAACAAATTCAGTTTTGTCTCAAGAAGGTTTTTTAACTCAGGCTGGTTTTCAGAATACAAAAAAAGTTTTGACTAAAGCAGCTATTGAAGGTTCTTTAGATTGGCTAGCTAACTTAAAGCAACGCATTATTGTCGGACAAGTTTTATCTTCTGGATCTACTTTTTTTAATTCTAAATATAATCTTGATAGCATCTATTTATTTAAACCAATTAATCCTAAAATTTATGAATCAAAATGAAACAATTTCTACTTCTACTTCTGTTCTTTTAAAACGAAAAAAAAAAAAATATTAAGGTATTTTTAAATGCTTCTCTTCAATATGGTCATAAAGCGAACCAATGGAACCCAAAAATGGCTCCTTATATTTTTCGTGAAAAACAAAATCAACATATAGTAGATTTAATTAAAACATCTAAGTTATTATTTCATGCTGGATATTTTTTACAAAAAATAGGTCAAAAAAAAGGGACTATTTTATTTGTAGGTACAAGTAGAGTTGCATCAAAACTTGTTACAACAGTGTCAAAAATCCCGAACTGTTATTTTGTTAGTTATAGATGGATAGGTGGTCTACTAACTAATTGGGCTACTGTTCAAAAACAAATTCAATCATATAAAAATCTTTTATCGAGCGACTTTGAAAATAATTATGAAAATAAAAAAGAAAAAATTTTTGCTCAAAAAAAATTAGACAAATTAAAAAAATTATTTGATGGAATAAAAGATATGAAAAGTATACCTGATGTCGTCGTTTTTACAAATCAACCAAAAGAATATTTAGCCATTCAAGAGTGTATTAGATTAGGAATACCTACTGTTTGTATTGTAGATACTAATTGTGACCCAGATTTAAATTGTTACATGATTCCAGCAAATGATGACTCTAGGTCTTCAGTGAAGTATATTTTAAATTATCTAAAATCAAAAATTATTGAGGGGTATAAACTCTCATTAAAAAAAAATAAATAAAAGCTTTTCTTTTTTGAAATCTGTTAATTCTTTTGATCAATCTTTTTTTTTTTATGGAAAGTTTTTTTTTATCAAATATTGAAGTAGGTTCACATTTTTATATAAAATATAATGAAAGCATTCACTTTCATGGAGAAACAATTATAGGTTCTCTTTTTGTTGTCATTGCTCTTAGTATTTTTTTATTTATTTCTACAAAACAATTAAAAATAGTTCCTGAAAAATTACAAATATTTTCAGAAGTTTTATTTGATTTTGTAAAAAGTATTGCATATTCCCAATTAGGTCCATCTTTTTACATGCAATTTTTACCTTTTATTGCAACTCTATTTTTATTTATCTTTGGATGTAATTGGTCTGGAACTTTAATTCCATGGAAAATTTTAGAACTTAATGAAGGAGAATTTGCTGCACCAACAAATGATATTAATACAACAGCTTGTTTGGCTATTTTAACTTCTATAACTTATTTTTATGCTGGTTTAAAAATAAAAGGTTTATCATATTTCCAAAGGTATATTAAGCCAAGTGTATTTTTATTACCAATTAATATTATTGAAGATTTTACAAAACCTTTATCCTTAAATTTTCGACTATTTGGTAATATTGTTGCCGATGAATTAACAGTAAGTGTACTGTGCTCATTAGTACCTTTATTTATACCAATCCCAATTATGTTATTAGGTTTGTTTGCAAGCTCTATTCAAGCTTTGATTTTTTCAACGCTAGCCTCTGCTTACATTGCAGAAGTGATTGAATAAAAAATTTGTGTAATTAATTTTAATAAGCTTACTATAAATAGCTTTTAAAAAATAGAAATCTGTAAATTCTCTAAATTATATTTTTTTTCATTTTTATGGTAGATTCAATTATTGCTGCTGCTTCTGTTATCGCTTCTGCACTTGCTGTAGGTTTTGCTGGAATTGGGCCAGGTATTGGACAAGGAAATGCTGCTGGACAAGCTGTTGAAGGAATTGCTAGACAACCTGAAGTTGAGGGGAAAATTCGCGGGACATTACTATTATCATTTGCTTTTATGGAAGCTTTAACAATCTATGGTTTAGTTGTTGCCCTATCATTATTATTTGCAAATCCTTTTATTAAGTAATTAAATTTAATAAAACAATATTAAGAAAGAAAACTATGATAGTTTTGAATTCTTTTTTTCTTGGTTCAAATGGTTTGTTTGATTTTGATTTAACGTTTTTTTTACAAGCCTTCATTTTTTTTCTTTTTTCTTTAATTATTACAAATATTTTTTTATTACCAATTTCTGAAAACTTAAAGAAAAGATCTAATATTATTAATTTAGCAAATCAAAAATCAGTTATTTATTTAGTATTTATTTTTGAAAAAATTTCGTTTTCTTTAAATTTTTTTAAAGAAAATAAAATTGAATTAAATAGAAAACTAAAATTATTTGAAAACTCTACTAGTCTCATTTTTGATGGAGAACAAAAATTATTTGAAAATCGTATTTCTTCATTTTTAAATTTGGTAGAAAAGACATTTCTTTTTAAATCAATTTATTTATTGTCAACTTTACCAAATTATATTGACAATGCCTTAACAAATAAAAGTACTTCTTAGTTTTTACTTATTTTATAATTAAACTATGGTATTCTGTTCTTTATTATTAGTAAACTTTGAATTAGAGTTTAATCCTAACTTTTTCGAAACAAACCTTTTTAACATTCTTGTTGTTATTGGTTTTCTATATTATGTTTATAAAGCATCTTATCAAATTTCTTTAGAAACTAAACAAAAAGAAATTATTAAAGTATTAGATAATTCTGAAAAAAATTTTTCTCAATCATCTAATTACTATTTTTTATCTGAAAAACTTTATAAAAAAGCTTTTTTAATATTTATTAATTTTCAAAAAGTTTTAAAGAAAAAAAAAAACGCCATCATTAATGAAAAAAGTGACAAATTAATACAAGTTATTCAAACTAAAATTCTTTTTTCAAAAAAATTATTAACTAAAAAAAAATTAAATAAATTAGTTTTAGCTAAGCAATACCTTTTATATTTAATTTTAGATAAAATTATTAAAAAATATTTATTTGAGAATTCAAGCTTTAAAAATAATATACTATTTTCTATTTTAAATAGTATAAATTAGAAACTTTTAGAAGAATGATAGTTACTAATAAAAAACAAGTTAAAATTTATGTAAATTCTTTACTTTTAATTTTAAAAAAAAAAAACGCACTTTTAAGTGACTTTTTTCAAATAGGAAATGAGCTCTTTCTTATGAATGCTTTTATTTGCTCATCAGAAAAAACCAGATCTTTTTTTTTACAAAATAATTCTCTTGATAAATTAAAATATAAAATACTTCTTGAACTTTTTCCAGGAATTTCTTCTTTAACGAAACTATTTTTGGATATATTATTAAAAAAAAGACATATCTATTTATTGTCATCTATAAGTGATGAGTTTCAGGAAAAATTTGAAAAAATTCAAAAAATTTCAAGAATTAAAATAGTTATATCTTCTTCACTTTCAAATGATTTAAATACTTTAGATAAGTTTTATACTCAAACAATAAAAGTATTAAAATCTTCATTTAAAAGCACTTATTATATTTTTCAAATTTATTTTGATCCAAAATTACTAGGTGGAATTATTTTTGAACATGATAGTTTTTTTTTAGATTTGAGTATTAAAAATAGTCTAAAAAAACTAGTTAACATTTCTTAAAATAACCATTTGAAAAAAAAATTACTATACATAAATAAACACTTTTTATGAAGGCTATTGAAGAGCTTACGAGTTTTGTAGAATATACCATAAATGAGTTATCTGTTGACTTTGCTAGAAGCGCAGATATTGGAATTGTACTGCAGGTTGGAGATGGAATTGCAAAAATCTATGGTCTAGAAAATGTTGCTTCTGGTGAATTACTAGAATTTGAAGATGGCACAGTTGGAATTGCTATCAGCTTAGAATTAAGTCATGTTGCTGCTGTTTTAATGGGGCAAGGATTAAATATTAAGCAAGGAAGTTTTGTAAAAGGTACTGGAAAAATTGCTCAAATTTCTGTTGGTGAAGAATTATTAGGAAGAGTTGTAGATCCTTTAGTTAATCCTATTGATGGGAAAGGAAAAATTATAACTAAAGAAACAAGACTAATTGAATCGCCAGCTCCTGGAATTATTGCTAGGCAATCTGTTTGTGAACCATTACAAACTGGAATTATTTCTATTGATTCAATGATACCTATTGGAAGAGGCCAACGAGAACTAATTATTGGGGATCGACAAACAGGGAAAACTTCTATTGCATTGGATACTATTATTAATCAAAAAACAGAAGAAGTAATTTGTGTCTATGTTGCTATTGGCCAAAAAGAATCAACTGTATCCGAAGCTGCTAATATTCTTCAGCTTAAAGGATGTTTAGATTATACGTGTATTGTTTCTGCAAGCGCAAGCTATCCTGCAACTTTACAATATTTAGCTCCTTATACTGGTGCAACAATAGCTGAATATTTTATGTATAAAGGAAAAAGTACTTTAGTGGTTTATGATGATTTAACAAAGCAAGCTCAAGCTTATCGTCAAATGTCATTAATCTTACGACGACCTCCAGGAAGGGAAGCATTTCCTGGTGATATTTTTTATCTTCATTCTAGATTATTAGAGCGTGCAGCAAAATTAAATGCAAAATTAGGTGGTGGTAGTATGACTGCTTTACCAATTGTAGAAACAGAAGCTGGTGATGTTTCTGCTTATATTCCAACAAATGTAATCTCAATTACTGACGGTCAAATTTTTCTATCAAAAGAACTATTTAATTCGGGTATAAAACCAGCGATCGATGTTGGAATTTCAGTATCAAGAGTAGGATCTGCTGCTCAGACAAAGGGAATGAAACAAGTTGCAGGAAAATTAAAATTAGAATTAGCTCAGTTTGCTGAATTGGAATCTTTTTCTCAATTTTCATCAGATTTAGATAAAGCAACCTTAAAGCAATTAGCAAGAGGTCAACGTTTAAGAGAACTTTTAAAACAGCCTCAAAATTCTCCTAAGTCAGTAGAAGAACAAATTGGTTTAATCTATGCAGGAACAAATGGGTATTTAGATCTTTTACCTCTTTCTAAAATAAGCTTTTTTGCTGAAAGTTTTCGTACTTATATATCAACAAAAAATCTTGGGTATTTAGAATTAGTGAAAAAAGAAAAAAAATTATCAAAT